>CAUYLG010057144.1:0-60530 GCA_963573385.1 Cacajao melanocephalus
GAAGGGGGAGTCTGTGGAAAATTCAATCTAACCAACTGCTGTCTGCACATAGATGACCAGGGGCAAGCAGTAAAAGACATTGTGCAAGACATGACCAAACTGGCGCATGTGCCTGTACAGGTGTGGCACGGATTTAACCCTAAGTCCTTATTTGGAGGTTGGTTCTCATCCTTGGGAGGATTCAAAGCCCTCATCATAAGTGTTATAATAATAATAGGTGTCTGTTTGCTGCTCCCTTGTCTACTCCCCCTGTTCCTTCAGATGATTAGGGGATTCATCACTACTGTAGTTAGGCAAAAAATGATATCACAAGTATATTATATGAAACATTGTCAGTCGGTTTCTTCAGAAAATCTGGAAAGTGAGAATGAAAGTGAAACCTCTCACTAATATTATAAAGTGGTGAGGGTCTCAAAGGAGGAGGGGTGAAGAGGGCGACCCAGGCATCTCAGATCAACTTCCCCTTTTCATATGTAATTCCTGAGACTGTAAACAGAAACCCTTTTCATATGTAATTCCTGAGACTGTAAACGGAGACCCTTTTCATATGTAAAGCTATAAACCTAAGATTCTTCCATGTGTAACATCTAAAGTACAAGCCTATATAAAGGCAGAACCTTCCTTTGTTAGGTGAGCTGGGTTTTGGACAGATTACCACCCAAGGCTCCTGGCCAAATAAACCCTCCTTCCTCCTGTAAAAAAAAAAAAAAAGAAAAAGAAAAAGAAAAAAAAAGCTGGGTGTGGTGGCTTATGCCTGTAAACCCAGCACTTTGTAAGGCCGAGGCAGGTGGATTACCTGAGATCAGGAGTTTGAGACCAGCCTGACCAACATGGTGAAACCCTGTCTCTACTAAACATACAAAATTAGCCAGGTGTGGTGGTGCATGCCTGTAATCCCAGCTACTCGGGAGGCTGAGGCAGGAGAATCACTTGGACCCAAGAGGCAGAGGTTGCAGAGAGCAGAGATCACACCATTGCACTCCAGCCTGCGCAACAAGAGCGAAACTCCGTCTCAAAAAACAAAAACAAAAACAAAACAAAAAGGTAAAATTACCATATGATCCAGTAATTCCTCTCCTAGGTATATATACAAATAATTAAAAGTAGGGATTCTTTTTTTTTTTTTTCTGAGATAGAGTTTCACTCTTGTTGCCCAGGCTAGAGTGCAATGGCGTGATCTCGGCTCACTGCAACCTCCACCTCCCAGGTTCAAGCGATTCTTCTGCCTCAGCTTTCTGAGTAGTTGGGATTACACACATGCACCATCATGCCTGGCTAATTTTTTGCATTTTTAGTAGAGACATGGTTTCTCCCTGTTGGTCAGGCTAATCTCAAACTCCTGAGCTCTGGCGATCCACCTGCCTCAGCCTCCCAAAGTGCTGGGATTACAGGCATGAGCCACCACGTCTGGACAAAAGTAGGGATTCTAACAGATATTTGTACACCCATGTTCATAGCACCATTATTCACAATAGCCAAAATTGTTAAGAACTCAAATATGCAACAACAGATAAATGGTTAAACCGGCCAGGTACGGTGGCTCATGCCTATAATCCCAGCACTTTGGGAGGCCAAGGCGGGCAGATCATGAGGTCAGGAGATTGAGACCATCCTGGCCAACATGGTGAAACCTCATCTCTACTAAAAACACAAAAACTAGTTGGGTGTGGTGGCACACACCTGTAGTCCCAGCTACTCGGGAGGCTGAGGCAGGAGAATTGCTTGAACCCGGGAGGTGAAAGTTGTAGTGAGTCCAGATTGCACCACTGCATTCCAGCTTGTCTCAAAAAACAAACAAACAAAAATGGTTAAACCAAATGTAGTATATACATACAATAGAATACTGTTCAACCTTAAAAAGGAACAAAATTCTGATACATGCTACCAAACGGATGAAACTTGAAAACATTATGCTAGGTGAAATAAGCCAGACAAAAAGAACAAATATTGTATGAGTATATATACATATTTATGTTATTAACAACAACAAAAAATAACAAACACATGAAACCCAAAGTAACAGTAATATGGCAAAAAGAGAACATCAGAAATGTATGAAAAAGAGGATACTGCATGTGAACTAACCTCACTCAGCAGTATATCAGATGTGATTCAACCTCCTACTATGCCTAAATTAGAAATGATTTATTGGCTGGGCGTGGTGTCTCATGCCTGTAATCCCACCACTTTGGGAAGCCAAAGCAGGTGGATCACTTGAGGTCAGGAGTTCGAGACCAGCCTGGCCAACATGGTGAAACCCTGTCTCTACCAAAAATACAAAAATTAGCTGAGTGTGGTGGCAGACACCTGTAATCTCAGGTACTCAGGAGTCTGAGGCAGAATTGCTTGAACCCGAGAGGCGGAGGATGCAGTGAGCTGAGATCGTGTCACTGCACTCCAGCCTGGGCGACAGAGACAAACTCCATCTCAAAAAAGAAAAGAAGCCAGGCACAGTGGCTTACTCCTGTAATCTCAGCACTTTGGGAGGCTGAGGCAGGTGGATCACCTGAGGTCAGGAGTTTGAGACCAACCTGATCAACATGGAGAAACCCCATCTCTATTAAAAATATAAAATTAGCTGGGTGTGGTGGCAGGCACCTATAATCCCAGCTGTTTGGGAGGCTGAGGCAGGAGAAGTGCTTGAACCCAGAGTCGGAGGTTGCAGTCAGCTGAGATTGCCCCACTGCACTCCAGCATGGGAGATAAGAGCGAAACTCCATCTCAAAAAAAATAAGAAGAAGAAAAAGAAAAGAAAAAAGCTGTTTGCCAATGTGTTTGATGGAGAAAAGGGAGAGGCTGTTATATTTTATTTAAATCCTTGATATTATCTAATAGCATTCAATACTGGAAAGAGCATAGCTATGGAATAAAAAAGCCCTGGATTCAGGCTAGGCATGGTGGCTCACACCACCACTTCGGGAGGCTGAGGCAAGAGGATTTTTTTTTTTTTGAGGCCAGGAGTGTGAGACCACCCTGGCCAACATAGCAAGACCCCACCTCTATTATTTAAAAAAAAAAAAAAAGCCCTGGATTCAAGCAGTTTTAACACAGAGAGACTGAATATGCAAATGGACAATAGCCAGATAACATATAAAAATAGAACTCTAATCCATAATCTGCAGCTACCAGCCCAAGAAACCAATCCATTATCTACAGTAACCAGCCTACTATCTACAAGTCAGACTTGTGGGAAGTCAGACCACTATCTTTAGCAACCAATCCAGGAAACCAAACAACAACCCTGTAACAATCAGCCCCAAACAGCCAGGACTTGAATAATAACGGATAGCTTCCCTAATTTTTGTCCTTGCTTCCAGTTCAAGACCAATTAAAGAAAGCCAAATATCCTCTCCTAACCAATCACATAGGATGTTCCACTTCTGATTAGACCACTCACGGCTTCCAACTGAGTCATACCTGAAACCTTCCCTCTTTTCCACCATAAAGCTTTCCCACTCATTTGCCTGACTTTGAGTCTCTGCCAAAACATGTGATGGTGGCTGACTCCTTTGCTATATAACAAGCTCTGATGAAATAGCCTTTGCCTATTCTTATCTGGTTGGTCTTCATTTATTTCCACACCACATATAAGCTACATGATGCTATATTGGGAAAAATGCCTCCTGTACCTCCTAGGGCTTAGCAAACTGCCAAGAACAGTTAAGCTTCACATCCCATTTTCTGACATCATCACAAGCTAGCCTGTAAGGCCACTTAATTATACAACACAAGAAACCAAGATCTATGAGGTTGTGTTCCTCTCAGGGTATCTTAATTACTGAAACCTAACAGGTTTAATTTACTCTAGCACAGTTTTTAAGGGTTGTAATGACAGTAAAACAGGCTAACGGCCACAGTTAATTGTCTATCATCCTTCTTTGGTGGTTCAATTTTCAAGGTTTCATGATTTTTTTGCATCAAAAATTCAGTCAAAGCTGAATTTAGCAATTTTAAGTCTCAACCTGAGATCGCAAATTTCTCCACAATTCTACAAAATGTCCCCTTGGGCCAGTTTTAAATTAGGCTCATGCAACAAAAATGCATATTTCATTTGAAAGCTTTTGTGCAGGTGTGCCCACACAGTCAAATCCAATTAAACAGGGCCAAATGCATTAATAGATGAAGACTTCTTTTTCCATCAGGCTGTCTTTAGAGAGATTCCAAGTAAATAAAATAGTGAAATCTCAAGATATCTTTTTTTTTTTCACACAAGCTAAGAAAGATAGGTATTAATTTGGAAGAGTGATCAAGGGTGATTGGACTCATTATAGCACTGATTCTAAGGGGGAGGTGCCAACTGTATTGCCCTTGAGGAGAAGTAGTACTGTGACTTTAGCCAAGAGCCACAGGGTTCTTGGTTGAGGGGAGACCAGGGGGACAATGATTCTGAGATGGAAGTGTGTGAAATGCATGGAAGGAAAGTATAGAAGGCAGTGGGACATATAAAGGCATGCTGATGAATGGTGAGGGGCAGAGGCTTCAAATGCTTGGCTGAAGAAATATGAAGGTGTTGTTAAGAAAATTATTTCAAACATGGGAACAAGATAAAAGGTAGGTGGCATGTACTTTCAATGTCATACTGGAGATTGAAGGACATGATGGTCTCAGCCAAGAATAATTTAGTTATTCCAGGCTAAGGAAATGTGCTTTTGTTTGTTTGACTTTGTGTTTTTTTGTTTGTTTGTTTTTGAGACAGAGTCTTGCTCTGTCACCCAGGCTGGAGTGCAGTGATGCCATCTCGGCTCACTGCAACCTCCACCTCCCAGATTCAAGCAATTCACATGCCTCAGCCTCCCAAGAAGCTGGGATTACAGGCATGCACCACTATGCCCAGCTAATTTTTGTATTTTTAGTAGAGACAGGCTTTCACCATGTTGGCCTGGCTGGTCTTGAACTCCTGACCTGAAGTGATCCATCTGTCTTGGCCTCCCAATGTGTTGGGATTACAGACATGAGTCACTGCACCCCACCTGACTTTGCTATTTATTATCCATTAACTTAGACTCTGAAGTTGTCTGTTACATGCTATCCAGTAGAAAAGATAGCCCTAGCTGGGCGTGGTGGCTTATACTTGTAATCCCAGCACTTTGGGAGGCTGAGGTGGGTAGATCACGAGGTCAGGAGTTCGAGACCAGCCTGTCCAATATGGTGAAACCCCGTTTCTACTAAAAAATACAAAAATTAGCCGGGCATGGTGGCGCATGCCTGTAGTCCCAGCTACTCGGGAGGCTGAGGCAGGAGAATTGCTTGAACCTGGGAAGTGGAGGTTGCTGTGAGCTGAGATTGTGCCACCACACTCCAGCCTGGGTGACAGAGTGAGACTACATCTAAAAAAAAAAGAAAGAAAAGAAAAAATAGCCCTAAAGATTAACATTTTACTACCCTATGTATTTAAACATAAACTGGTTTAGGCATAAACCAGTGTTATATCTAATCTAGTACTTTAAAACCTCTTCTCCACTACTAACATTAATACTTCTTCTTCTCCTCTTCTTCTCCTCCTTCTCCTTCTTCATCTTTTTTTTTTTTTTTTTTAAGAGAGAGAATCTGGCTCTGTTGCCTAGGCTGGAGTGCGGTGGTGCCATCTTGGCTCCCTGTAGCCTTTACCTCCTGGGCTCAAACAGTCCTCCCACCTCAGACTCCTGAGTAGCTGGGACTACAGGCACCCACCACCATGCCCAGAAAATTTTTTGTATTTTTTGTAGAGATGGGGTTTCGCCATGTTACCCAGCCTAGTCTCAAACTAAGCTCAAGTGATCCTCCCACCTCAGCCTCCCAAAGTCCTAGGATTACAGGTGTGAGCCACCACATCCAGCCATCCCTTCTTAAGTATCTGTGAATACTTAGTTCTTCAATATGCTCTTTGAACCAGCTTTACTATCTTATTGCCATCTTATTGGTTCCCTTATAATAAGTTAATAAATATTAAAACATATTCATACTATATTTGTATGAGTCATGTTTTCAACTTTTTGAAAATCATACCTTGACAGGGTTCAGCTGTGATGACCCAAACTGACCAAGGGTTAAGGTACTTTGAAAAAAAAAGTAGTCTTCACTCCACCAAGGAACCCAACTCTAAATTGTCATTGGATTCCTCCTCATGCTTCATGGATTTGTAAAGGACTAAATTTTAAGAACCTGTGAAAATGTATTCCACGCCGGGCATGGTATCCCACACCTGTAATCCCAGCACTTTGGGAGGCTGAGATGGACTGATCACTTGAGGTCAGGAGTTCGAGACCAGCCTGGCCAACATGGTGAAACCCTGTCTCTACTAAAAATACAAAAATTAGCTGGGTGTAGTGGTGCATGCCCGTAGTACCAGCTACTTGGGAGGCTGAAGCAGAAGAATTGCTTGAACCCTGGAGGTGGAGGTTACAGTGAGCCAAGATTGAGCCATTGCACTCCAGCCTGGGTGATAGAGCAAGACTCCGTCTCAAAAAAAAAAAAAAAAAAAAAAAAGAAAGAAAAGAAAATAAAATGTATTCCAAGGGAGAGGGAGCCTCTTTCCCAAGGACCAATGTGACACTACACCATAATACAAACCCCAGGCTAGATGTGGTGGTTCATGCCTGTAACTCCAGCATTTTGGGAGGCCGACTCCGGGGGATCAGTTGAAGTCAGGAGTTTGAGACCAACCTGGCTAACATGGTGAAACTCCATCTCTACTAAAAATATAAGAATTAGCTGGGTGTGGTGGCAGGCGCCTGTAATCCTAGTTATTCAGTAGGTTGAGGTGAGAGAATCACTTGAACCCAGGAGCCAGAGGTTGCAGTAAGCCGAGATCAATCGTGCCACTGTGCTCCAGGCTGGGCAACAAAGCAAGACTCCATCTCAAAAAAAAAAAAAAAAAAAAAAGAAAATCAAAAACAAACTCCAGGTTTGAACTCACAGACATGGCAGGTAAGTTAAGCATTCTCACATGAGCATGTGTTTAAGAATGAGTTCAAGCAGTCTTTCATCTTAGACTCTGCTTTGGTTAACTGCTGTTCCATTATTGTTAAGTCCATGTTAAGATATCCAGATGCTTATAATCTAACACATAGAGCTGATTGACTATGCTTGAGTTCTCTGTAGTATAGGAAGGAACACTCCTCTTGTCTTCTAGTATGGTCCCGAAAGTTACTCACAAACTCACCAATGGAGCTAATGTTCACTGGCTAAAAAGGCCCTTTCCTGTCTCCTTTAAAAAAATACATTTTTCAAAATTCCTGCCTTCTTTTTTGTCAAATAACTGTTCATTATTTAGTGCTCAGCTATTATATATCATCTCCTTTCTCAACTCTCCCAGGCAGAGAGGTACTTCCTCTTCCTTTAGCACTCTGTTGCCATCTTTACAGTTCTTTAAAGTATTTTTAGTACAGTAGTGCTCCTTATTTGTATATTTTATTTTATTTTTTGAAACTGTTGCTCTGTTGCCCAGACTACAGTGCAGTAGCATGGTCTTGGCTCACTGCAACCTCTGCCTCCTGGGTTCAAGTGATTCTTCTGCCTCAGCCTCCTGAGTAGCTGGGATTACAGGCACCTGCCACCATGCCTGGCTAATTTTTTTTTATTTTTAGTAGAGACGGGGTTTTACCAAGTTGGCTGAACTTGAACTCCTGACCTTATGATCCATCTGCTTCGGCCTCCCAAAGCACTGGGATTACAGGCATGAGCCATCATGCCTGGCCTTATTTTATTTTTTTTATAGACAGGATCTGGCTCTGTCGTCCCAGCTGGAGTGCACTGGTTTCTTGCTGTGTCACCCCGGCTGGTTTCAAATTCCTGGGCTTAAGTAATCTTCCCCCCTCAGCTTCCCAAAGCTCTGGGACTTCAGGCATGAGCCACCATGCCCAGCCCTCCTTATCTGTTTAGATAGGAGAGCTTATCTGCTTTTCCAGTTAGTTTTAGAGCTTCCCAAAGGCAGGGATTATCTCATTTATCTCTATATTCTCTATTTATTATTGTTTTTTAAGACAGAGTCTCACTCTGTCACCCAAGCTGTCACCAATGGCATGATCTTCACTCACTACAACCTCTGCCTACTAGACTCAAGCAATTCTCCTGCTGCAGCCTCTGGAGTAGCTGGGATTGCAGGTGCCACCATGTCAGCTAATTTTTGTATTTTTAGTAGAGACAGGGTTTCGCCATGTTGTCCAGGCTGGTCTTGAACTCCTGACCTCAGGCAATGCACCCACCTTGGCCTCCCAAAGGGATGGGATTACAAGCATGAGCCACTGTGCCTGGTCTGTAACCTCTATTTCTACCCATGGTGTTTAGCATGTAGAAAGCATTTAATAAATTGCTATTGAAAGAACATTTTTTTTGAAAAAATTGTTATTGGCAGGTGCTACTCCTGGGAACCAAAAAATAAAAATGAAGGATGTTCATAGGAAAGAAGCAGAAATCTACTAATTTACTACTCCAAGCTTGGGGTTTATTTCAACTTGTTTAGGATTCTCATGGTGGGGATGAAATGTTGTTGAGTTAAATGAAACAGTAGAAAAATATAAGATTTGTGTAAGTCAATAAAAATTAGCCTTTTGCAGTAAGATCTGAACACCAATTCTCTAGATAGAAACCATTTTCTCAATTTTTTTAAAAAAAGCTTGAGATAGGTGGAACATGAGGTTAGGAGTTCAAGACCATCCAGGCCAACCTGGTGAAACCCTGTCTCTACTAAAAATACAAAAATTAGCTGTAAGTGATGATGGTGGGTGTGTGTAATCCCAGCTACTCAGGAGGTTGAGGCAGAATTGCTTAAACCCAGGAGGCAGAGATTGCAGTAAGCTGGAATCATGATCACACTACAGCCTGGGTGACAGAGCAAGACTCCATCTCAAAAAAAAAAAAGCAAAGGAAGTGATTGTATAAAACCTCCTTGTAGTGTACTTTGAGTCTTCTTTCTAAGAGAAATACAGTTGTGAGTGCTATCTGAGGAGGCAGAAATGAGATAGTATCAGAGGGATGAAATGACATAAAAATATACATGTGGGGGAATTGGCTATGCTGAATTATGTTCATAGGGTAGAGTTAAATATAATAATACGAACTAAATTTACAGAAGCTGTGCATGTTACAATGGGGTTAAAAGATGGAGTTTGTAAATATTAAATGTGGAAAATAAAAAGTTCCTCTTCAAAGTTTCCCTTCTTGTTAAATAATAAATAATAAATGTTAAAAATAATAGTTTCTTTTAAAGACTAACTTTCACATCCTTCCTTATTTAGAAATGTTATTACTTTTCTAAGTCCTTTCACAAGCAACTTCCTCTTCCTTCCTTATTTGGAAATGTTATCACTTTTCTAAGTCCTTTTGCAAGCAACTTTCTCTCTTCCTTTTGATCTCCATTTCCTTTACCTATTTAGGAAAGTTTTCAGTTGTTAGCCAATCAAGTTTAGTTTAGAATGTAAGGTCCAGCTCCAACCAATGGAGAGAGGACACAGCAGTAAGGACCCAATGTGTAAAGGATAAATATTCCTGCCTTTCTTTATTCATCATGCTCTGATAGCAAGATTGCTGACAGGCAGCACCCTTTCTGCAGAAAGTAAAATTGACTTGCTGAGAAAATTCTTTGTCTGAGTGCTAGTTCTTCTTTTTGGCACCAAGGAGCAAGCATTTCTAACAAAATGGTGGCCTGTACAGGGAGCCATTCTCTTCCAGGGGCAGTCTCCTGTCCCTTCTTGTGAGGAGGTGCACCCCACTGCCTCACTGCAGTGGCCTCAAAGGTAAGGAATCGAGACCCACCTGATGCGAGGAATAAACCTAGACTCTCAGCAACACAGGGAGAAAAAGATTGCAGTGCTGCAGCGACTGGCAACTCTGTGCACAGACCGAGGTAGGGAATGTCACAAGGGGGTGGCAAAGTGCTTCCTTGGTGTTCAAAATTCTGGAGGTTGAGTGTGGCTATGCATGCATTGAGTACAGTGTGAGTGGCTCCTCTCTGTAAGTTTCGAAGCCAGAGAAGGCAAAATGTAAGGAAAAGAGTGAAAGAGACCACCAGAAGGTCAGAAGTGGGGGGATAGTTAGAATCCTCCCCAGGGAAAAGAACCTTGAACACATGAGGTTAAGTTTTAAGCAAGCCTCTAGAAAACGGGATAGGCAAGAAACCTCTGGGTTGAGAGGTTTCTGGGATAGTGAACTGTGCCAAACAGCCTGGGATAATGAACTGTGCCAAACTCTCTACTATTTCCTGAAGTGCAGTACCCTGTGGGTCAGCCCCTGAGGGCCATCCAGCCTCCATCTTCCAAGACCAATTTTACCTTCTGTCTCCAACAACAAGAGGAAAATTTTGTGTTCCTTGGAGACTTAACGTAATGCAGAGAGGTCAGGCACTTCCAAGAGCTGACCCATTAATTTGCCCTTATTCATCCCCAAGAGGATGTATGGTAGTATTGTGGCAGACCTTTACTGGATACTCTGCCAAATAATTGGAGTAGTACTTGTGCTCTAGTTCAATTGGCTATCCCTTTTACCCTGGCATTTCATCAACCAGAAAAAGAAAAAAACACGATGTTGTAAAACAAGAGAAGCCCCTCACAGGTTTTTTGACCACCAATGTCTATTTAGGTATAATTGGCATCCCATGGGGTTTACCAGATGAATTTAAAGCCAGGGACCAGATATCAGCAAGGTTTGAATCTATCCTCCCATGGATAACAGTTAATAAAAATGTAGATTGGATAAACTATATTTATTACAATCAACAACAATGTATTAATTACACTAAAGATGTTGTCAAAGGAATAGTGGAACAGTTAAGGTCCACTAGCTAAATGGCTCGGGAAAACAGAATGGCTTTAGATATGATATTAGCTGAAAAAGGTGGTGCTTGTGTTATGATTAAAACCCAATGTTGTACCTTCATCCCAAACAACACTGCTCCTAATAGAAGCATAATGAAGGCCCTATAAGGCTTACCACTTTATCTAAAGAACCAGCTAAAAATTCTAGAATTAATAACCCTGTTTCAAAATGGCTAGAAAGGTTGGTTTGGTTTGGCCAATGGAAAGAGACTATAGCCTCAATTCTTACCTCTTTAGCAACTGTAATAAGTATACGCCTTCTTCTTAGGTGTTGTGTTATACCATGTATCTGAGAGTTAGTGTAAAAGTTAATAAAAACAGCTCTTACCAAAGCCTCCCTTAACTTTCCTCCATCTTATTCAGAGACGCCTTTTCTTTTAGAAACTCAGGCAGAACAACCAAGCCAAGACATGTTAAGAAAGTTTGAAGAGAAAGAACTAGAAAATCAGAGGGGGAAATTGTCAAAAATAAAAAGTTCCTCTTCAAAGTTTCCCTTCTTGTTAAAGAATAAATAATAAATGGTTTTTTTTTACACGCTCCTCAGTCAAAATAATAAATGTTAAAAATAATAGTTTCTCTTAAAGACTAACTTCCTCTTCATTCCTTACTTAGAAATTTTATTACTTTTCTACGTCCTTTTACAAGCAACTTCCTCTCTTCCTTTTGTTTTCCATTGCCTTTACCTACTTAGGAAAGTTTTCAGTTGTTAGCCAATCAAGTTTAGTTTAGAATGTAAGGTCCAGCTCCAACCAATGGAGAGAGGACACAGCAGTAAGGACCCAATGTGTAAAGGATAAATATTCCTGCCTTTCTTTACTCATTGTGCTCTCATAGAAAGATTGCTGATGGGCTGGGTGCAGTAGCTCATGCCTGTAATTCCAGCACTTTGGGAGGCCAAGGTGGGCAGATCATGAAGTCAAGAGACCAAGACCTTCCTGGCCAACATGGTGAAACTCCATCTCTACTAAAATACAAAAATTAGCTGGGCATGGTGGCATGTGCCTGTAGTCCCAGCTACTGGGGAGGCTGAGGCAGGAGAATTGCTTGAACCTGGGAGGCGGAGGTTACAGTGAGCTGAGATTGCGCCACTGAACTCCAGCCTGGTGCCTGGTGACAGAGCAAGACTCTGTCTCAAAAAAAAAAAAGAAAGAAAGAAAGAAAAAAGATTGCTGATGGGCAGCACCCTTTCTGCAGAAAGTAAAATTTCCTTGCTGAGAAAATTCTTTGTCTGCATGCTAGTTCTTCTTTTCAGCACTGAGGAATGAGCATTTCTAACATTAGACAACCAATTTCTAGTTAAAATAGTATACCATTTTTGTATCTGGCACAATAGATCCAGATATTTGACAGCACAGGGAATATAAAAAATATTAGCAATATATATTCTGTATTTTTATGGGTTTGACTTCAGAAGTTGTAACTAGAAAATTCTGCATTTCAAGCAGATATATTTTATCTGTGAATTCAGAAAAGGTTCTTTTCCTAAGAGAAACCCATACCCTAATATTCTGTGGGAGGGCTTGAAGGATACACCATTTGCTAAAACTCTAAGGAATGAATTGGTGAGAGGACATCAAGCATCACTAAGTCAAGCAGTGGCTTTCCTCTGTAGGTCAGGGTTGAAGTTAGAAGAAGCCATTAATCTAGGCTCTCTAATAGCAATGTGAATAATACTAATTGTGCACAGCCCCATAGAGATCAGATAGCTTAACCATGAAAAGCCAGGTGGGTATAATTATCATAGTGACTGGAAAAGTCAGCATGATAGCCAAGGGAACTTGACACAGATGGTAAAAAAGACAATTTTTTTTTTGTTTTTGAGACTTAGTCTCACTCTATCACCCAGGCGCCAATGTAATGGCACCATCTTGGCTAACTGCAACCTCCACCTCTCAAGTTCAGATGATGCTCCTTACTCAGCCTCTTGAGTAGCTGCGATTACAGGCATGCACCACCATGCCCAGCTAATTTTTTGTATTTTTAGTAGAGATGGGGTTTTGCTATGTTGGTCAGGCTGGTCTCAAACTCCTGGCCTCAAGTGATCCACCCGCCTTGTCCTCCTGAAGTGCTGGGGTTACAGGCATGAGGCACCACACCCAGCCAAAAAATACAACTATCTTAAAGACCTTAAGGTAGCAGGGACAGTGAAGTCCTTATCTTCCTATTTAATTAACCATTACAACCCCCACAAAAAATTAGATGGATCCTGGAGAAAGACATTTGGACTACTGCAAACTAAATCAAGTAGTAGTCCCAAATGCAGCTGCTGTGCCAGAGTAGTATACTAGCCTGAGCAGATTATCACAGTGTCAGGAAAATGATGGTAATTATTCTGTTGAGTGCATTGTTTTCCTGCCCCTGCCAGATATGAGAATCGGAAACAGTTCACATTCACTTGGAATGGACAACACTATACATTTCAGTGTTCCCCGTTATCTTAACTCTGTCAATCTATAAACTGAAGAAATATAAATAATCTGGATATCCTTTAGAATACTATATTCAGAATACTATAGGTCCACTTTATTGATGGCATTGTACTAAACAGATCAAATAAGCAATAAGTGGCTAGGATGGTATAGTCTTTGGGAAGACGCATATGCTACAGTGAGTGGGAGATAAACCCTATGGCAATTCAGAGGTCCACCATATCAGTAAAACTTTTTTTTTTTAGATGGAGTCTTGCTCTGTTGCCCAGGCTGGAGTGCAGTGGCACAATCTTGGCTCACTGCAACCTCTGCCTCCCAGGTTCAAGCGATTCTCCTGCCTCAGCCTCCTGAGTAGCTGGGATTACAGGCACACACCACCACGCCTGTATAATTTTTGTATTTTTAGTACAGACAGTGTTTCACCATGTTGGTCAGGCTGGTCTAGAACTCCTGACCTCGTGATCTACCTGCCTCGGCCTCCCAAAGTGCTGGGATTACAGGTGTGAGCCACTGCGCCTGGCTCAGTAAAATTTTTAGGGTCCCGGTAATCTAGAACATTTCCTCCAAAATAAAAAACAAATTATTGCATCTTACACTTCCTACCACCAAGAAGAAAGCATAAAACATTATCATAAACCCACAATATGGTCACTTTTTGTAACTTCAGCTACTCTAATAGGTGTGTAGTGGTATTTGTTCTGATTTAAATTTGCATTTCCTCTATGACAATGAAGTTGAATATCTTTTCATATGTCATATCTCGGCTCACCACAACCTCTACCTCCCAGATTCATGTGATTCTCCTGCCTCAGCCTCCTGAGTAGCTGGGATTACAGGCAGGTGCCACCATGTCAGGCTAATTTTGTATTTTTAGTAGAGATGGGGTTTCTTCATGTTGGTCAGGCTGGTCTCGAACTCCCGACCTCATGATCTCCCTACTGCAGCCTCCCAAAGTGCTGGGATTACAGGTGTGAGCCACCGCACCTGGCTCAGTAGTTTTAATTATGTATTTACTACAATTTTAACTCTTAGTAACTTAATTTTGAGTAAAAAACCTATAAAGTAAGTTTGAATGTTTTATATCAGTATTTCTAGATGAAAATGACTTCATAATTTTTAGAAAGATGTTTCCTCCATTTTTTATTAAAAGATTGAAATGTATTTAGCTTTTTAAAACCATATATGATACCACAGTATATAAGCTTAAACTTAAACGACTAAGTTTAATTAATGTTTGTTGGAAATAGATGCTCTGCGTTGCAAAGAAAAATTTGCACTGAGACAAAGGATCTTTCAGAAACGCAACTTTTACTACCTGGACTGCAGGAAGGGTACTCCTGCTAGCCATCTTGCCACAAGAGTACAATGAATAAAGGAAAACACACAAATTTATCCCTTACACATTTGGGGACATCCTTACTGCTGTGTCCGATCTCCGTTGGCTGAAGCCAGACCTCACAATCTAAATTAAAACCCAATTGGCTAACAACTTAAAACTTTTCTAAACAGGTAAAAGCAATGGAAAGCTGGGCATGCCTGTGAGCCTATCCAGCACAGATAGTTTGGTTAAAGTACAAGGACACAGAATGTACTATGTACCTGTAAGCATGGCATGTCTAACAGCTACATAGGATAGGGCTTAACAAAGTTATTAGCACACTTATTCTTTAACAAGAAAGGAAACTTTAAAAAGGAACTTTTCTACTTCCCACAATATTTATCCCAGAGCTTGGGCCGCTAGCTGTAACCTGCCCTGCAGCTGGTAGCCTAGGCAAGCCACCGTGCCTGGCCTGGTTACCTTTAGAAACATTTTTTTTTTTGGATGGGTGCAGTGGCTCATACCTGTAATCCCAGCACTTTGGGAGGCTGAGGCGGGTGGATCACCTGAGGTCAGGAGTTCCAGACCAGCCTGGCCAACATAGTGAAACCCTGTCTCTACTAAAAATACAAAAAATTAGCTGAATGTGGTGGTGGGTGCCCGTAATCCCAGCTACTAGGGAGGCTGAGGTGAAAGAATCACTTGAACCCGAGAGGCAGAGGTTGCAATGAGTGGAGATCATGCCACTGCATTCCAGCCTGGGCAACAAGAGCAAAGCTCCATCTCAAAAAAAAAAAAAAGAAAGAAAGAAACACCCCCCCTTTTTTTTTCTGACACAGGATCTCACGCTGTTGCCCAGGCTGGAGTGCAATGGCACAATCTTGGCTCACTGCAGCCTCCATCTCCTAGGTTCAAGCAATTCTCTCACCTTAGCCTCCCAAGTAGCTGTGATTACAGGCATGCACCACCACACCTGGCTAATTTTTGTATTTTTTTTTTTTTGAGACAGAGTCTTGCTCTGTCACCCAGGCTGGAGTGCGGTGGTATGATCTCATCTCACTGCAACCTCCGCCTCCTGGGTTCAAGCGATTCTCCTGCCTCAGCCTCCTGAGTAGCTGGGATTTCAGGTGTGTGCCACCATGCCCAGCTAATTTTTGTACTTTTAGTAGAGACAAAGTTTCACTATGTTGGTTAGGCTGGTCTTGATCCTGACCTTGTGATCTGTCTGCCTCGGCTTCCCAAAGTGCTGGAATTACAGGTGTGAGCCACCACGCCTGGCCAATTTTGTATTTTTTGAGCAGAGATGTGGTTTCATTGTGTTGGCCAGGCTGGTCTCGAACTCCTGGAATCCAGTGATCTGCCCACCTCAGCCTCCCAAAATGTCGGGATTACAGGCGTGAGCCACCACACCCCACCAGAAACACTTTTTAGATATGGGTTTCAAATGGTTTTGTCAATAATTGTCCTGAGGTTTTGTTAATAATTGTCCTTATTTGCCTCTTTTTTTCTGTTTTTTGAGACAGGGTCTCACTCTATTGCACAGGCTGGAGGGCAGTGGCACAATCTTGGCTCACTGCAACCTCCACCTTCCAGGCTCAAGTGATCCTCTGACCTCAGCTTCCCTAGTAGCTAGGGCTATAAGTACACACCACCACACTCACCTGCCACCACACCTGGCTAATGTTTTTATATTTTTTGTAGAGACAGGGTTTTGCCATGTTGTCAGACTGGTCTCCTGGACTCAAGTGATCTGCCTTTTAAAGTGCTGGGATTATAGGCATGAGCCACTGTACCCAGCCCATATATTTTTATTCTTAAGTTGATTATGCTTTGTATTTCTAGATGTCTAAAGTCAACAATAAAAAGCTAAAAGATTAAGTTGTTTAATATTTCAGCATTTTAACTTACTTAGAAATGACTCAGACATTTTATGATTATCTATTACTCAATTTAACATACCATGACTTCAAGAGACACAGTTACCCTCCCCTAATGTTTTCCTCAGTCATCCTGGGTCCCAAGTACCCATGTGGCACCCAGAATGGCTATAAAGGGCTATAAAGTGCAACACTTCCAGGCATGGCCAGGAAACACAGATAGGCCAGGGAGGACATATTATGTTTGGCCCTGCTCTGCCCCTGGTGGTCTAGCTGCTATGGACATACATATGTCTACAGGTCTCACCATGGCCACCTGTCCAGGCTCCCACTTTTTTTTTTTTTTTTAATGAGACAGTGTCTTGCTCTGTTGCCAGGCTGGAATGCGGTGTTGCCATCTAGGCTCACTGCAACCTCCACCTCCCAGGTTCAAGTGAATCTTGTGCCTCAGTCTTCTGAGTAGCTGGGACTACCAGCATGCACCACCATGCCCAGCTAATTTTTGGATTTTTAGGCGGGGTGGGGGGGGCGGTTCGCCATGCTGGCCAGGCTGGTCTCGAACTCCTGACCCCAAGCAATCCACCTACCTTGGCCTCCCAAAGTGCTGGGATTACAGGTGTGAACCACTGCTCCCAGCCTGAATCACTCTCTTATGTGTCTCAGACTGCCTTTAACCATCAGGTAGCAGTAGGGTTCTCAAGGGATTAGGGTTACCAGTCCCTTATTTATGCCTTTCTGGATGAGCAAGAGTCCCTAAAATGTTCTTCTAGTGAGGAATGCCGTATAAGTCTGCTTTGTGTCCTGGGCAACAGTCCTGACATCTCTGCACAGTGTCTAGTCACCTAGACCACCTAAATTGGTCAGAGAAAGCCATGTTTCATCTCTTCAGGGCAAGATAATTCACCCTCATGCACTTTTCGGTTTGGAAATAACAAGAATTGGTCACAAATGAAAAGACAAGTCTGAATTACAAGCAATAGAAAGCAGTTGCAATTTCAAAGGCATGCTATGTAGTTTTAGGCTATAAGAAGTAAAATCACTTGTATTAGTTCATTCTCACATTGCTATAAATAAATACCTGAGACTAGGTAATTTATAGAGAAAAGAGGCTTACTTTGCTCATGGATCTGCAGGCTGTACGGGAAGCAGCGCAACATCTGCCTCTGAGGAGGCCTCAGGAGGCTTTTACTCATAGTGAAAGACAAAGCAGGAGCCAGCATCTTATATGGCAGGAGCTAGATCAAGAGAGAGAGTGGGGAGGTGTTACACACTTTTAAACAACCAGATTTTGTGAGAACTCATGAGGGGGGCATGATGCTAAGCCATTCATGAAAAACCATCCCCATAATCTAATCATCTCCCACCAGGCCCCACTTCCAACACTGGGAATTACAATTCCACAGGCGATTTAGTGGAAACATAGCTCCAAATTATATCGTTCCGCCCCTGGCCCCTCTAAATCTCATGTCCCTCTCACATTGCAAAATACAATTATGTCTTCCCAATAGTCCCTTAAAGTCTTAACTTAATCCAGCATCTGAGACAAGGCTAGTCCCTTCTGCCTATGAACCTGTAAAATAAAAAACATGTTAGGGCCTTGTGTGGTGGCTCCCGCCTGTAATCCCAGCACTTTGGGAGGTCAAGGCAGGTGGATCACCTGAGATCAGGAGTTCAAGACAAGCCTGGCCAACATGGTGAAACTCCATTTCTACTAAAAATACAAAAATTATCCGGGCATGGTAGTGGGTGCCTGTAATCCCAGCTACTTGGGAGGCTGAGGCAGGAGAATCGATTAAACCCGGGAGGTGGAGGTTGCAGTGAGCCAAGATAGTGCCATTGCACTCCACTCCAACCTGGGTGACAGAGTGAGACTCTGTCTCAAAAAAGAAAAAAGTTAGTTACTTCCAAGATACAATGGGGATATAGGCAATGGGCAAATATGCCCATTCCAAAAGGGGGGAATTGTCCAAAAGAAAGGGGCTACAGCTGGGCATGGTGGCTCACACTTGTAATCCCAGCACTTTGGGAGGCCAAGTGGGGTGGATCACCTGAGGTCAGGAGTTCAAGATCAGCCTGGTCAACATGATGAAACCCTGTCTCCACTAAAACTACAAAAAATTAGCAGGGCATGGTGGTGGGCGCCTATAATCCCAGCTACTTGGGAGGTTAAGGCAGGAGAATTGCTTGAACCTCAGAGGTGGAGGTTGCAGTGACCTGAGATTGCATCATTGCACTCCAGTCTGGGCAACAAGAGTGAAACTCTGTCTAAAAAAAAAAATAAAAAAAAAAAATTTAAGGATGGCAGGGCATGGTGGCTCATGACTGTAATCCATCCTAGCACTTTGGGAGGCTGCTTGAATCCAGGAGTTTGAGACCAGCCTGCGCAACATGATGAAACTGTGTCTTTACAAAATACCCTATGGCTTTGCAGCGTTCAGCCCCACAGCTGTTCTTATCAGCTGTTGTTGAGTACCTATAGCTTTTCAAGGTGTGGGCTGCAAGCTGCCAGTGGATCTATCATTTTAGGGTCTGGAGGGTGGTAGCCTTCTTCTCACAACTACAATAGGCAGTGCCTCAGTGGGGACCCTATATTTCCTCTCCTCACTGCCCTAGTAGAGGTCCTTTGTGAGGGCTCCACCCCTGCAGCAGGCTCCTGCCTGAACATCCAGGATTTTCCATGTACCACATGGAATCCTCTAAAATCTAGGTGGAGACTCCCAAGCCTCATTCACTCTTGCACTCTGTGCACCCACAGGTTTAACACCACATGGAAGCCACCAAGGCTTACAGTTTGCACCCTCTAGAGCAGCAGCCTGAGCTGTACCTGGGTCCCTTTGAGCCACGGCTGGACCTGGAGTAGCTGGGATGCAGGGAGCTGTGTCCTGAGGCTGTGCAGGGTGGTGGGGCCCTGGTCCTGGCCCACACAATCATTCTTCCCTCTTAGGCCTCTGAGCCTGTGATGGGAGGGTCAGCTGTGAAGGTCTCTAGCCTTTTCTCCATTGTCCTGGATATGAGCACTTGACTCCTTTTCTCTCATGCAAATTTCTTCAGCCTGCTTGAATTCCTCCCCTGAAAATGGGCTTTTCTTTTCTACCACATGGCCAGGCAGCAACTTTTCCAAACTCTTACACTCTGCTTCTGTTTTAAATATAAGTTCCAGTTTTAGGTCATTTCTTTGCTCATTTCATGAGCATAGGTTGTTAGAAGCAACCAGGTCCCAACTCGAACATTTTGCTGCTTACAAATTTCTTCTGCCAAATATCCTAAATCATCATTCTCAAGTTCAAAGTTCCACAGATCTGTAGGGTGGGGACATAATGTACCCAACATCTGTGCTATTGCATAACAAAAGTGACCTTTGCTCCAGTTTGCAATAAGTTTCTCATCTCCATCAAAGACCTCCTTAGCCTGGACTTCACTGTCCATTTCACTATCAGCATTTTGGTCATAACCATTCAAGTCTCTAGGAAGTTCCAAATTTTCCCTCATCTTCCTGTCTTCTGAGCTTTCTACAGTCTTCCAACCTCTGCCCATTACCAAGTTCCAAACCTGCTTCCACATTTTCAGGTATCTTTACAGCAAAACCTCACTCTTTGGTACTAATTTTCTGGATTAGTCTGTTCTCGCATTCCTATAAAGAAATACCTGAGACTGAGTAATTTGTAATGAAAAGAGGTTTAATTGGCACATGGTTCTGCAGGCTGTATAGGAAGCATAACAGTGTTCGCTTCTGAGGAGGCCTTGAAACTAGCTTTGCAAAATTATGACAGTGAAAGAGATATAACTTAATCTATTCCATCTTGCTTCTAACCTCCAAGCTGTCCTTGTTCATTCCTGGGTGTAGGCTGAACTAACTTTGGAGAAACTTAGTTTATAGTTTAAAACAAAGAAGATAACAGCCCTTTCCTAGAGCAGACCTCCTTCTTGCCTTGGCACTAGATTGCCTTTGCAGGACTAGCATTAGCCACAAGATTAGAAATTATGGTTTAAGAGTCATGTAGCTGGAGGCTATAGGATTCTGACCCTCCCTAAACTGCTCCTAAGATTAGTGCTTGAGATACTTTGCAGACCCTGCACTTGATGGATCAGCTAGCACCACCCAGATCTATAAACTGACTTTTCTGATCTTGTGGCCCCCACCCAGGAACCTGACTCAGCACAAGAAGACAGCTTTGACTTCTATGATTTCATTCTTGACCAGTCAGCCCTCCTGGATCACTGGCTCCCCTCCACCAACCAAGCTGTCCTTAAAAACTCTGCTCCCAAATGCTCCGGGAGATTGATTTCAGTAATAATAAAAGTCTGGTCTCCTGCACGGCCGGCCAGCTTTGTATGAATTACTCTTCATTGCAATTCCCCTGTCTTGATAAATTGGCTCTGTCTAGGCAGCAGGCAAGGTGAACCCATTGGGAGTTACAGCCTCAGAGAGCTTTTACTCATGGTGGAGGAGGAGCAGGAGCAGGCATCTTATATGGCAGGAGCAGGACCAAGAGAGAAAGGGAGGAGGTGCTATACACCTTTAAAAACCCAGATGTCACGAGAACTCACTATAAAATACCAAGGGGGCATGGTGCTAAATCATTAATGAGAAACCACCTCCACAATCCAATCTCCTCCCACCAGGCCCCATCTCCAACACTGGGGATTACAATTTGACATGAAATTTGGGGGGGGGACACAGATCCAAACCATATCACCAGTAAAGGTTCCCGTTACAGGTGCCAGACTGACCACACTGCAACGGGAACCTTTTGCTGTGAGGCAGAGGTGGAGAACACAGAAGTCCTTTACAAAGCTCCTTGCCTGAGTGTGACCCAAACCTCTTCCCCTGAGGCAGATGTGGAGAAGGCACAGCCCTTTGCCTGGCTATGACACAAACTTCTGCTTTGAAGCAGAAGCAGAGAAGGCAGTTTTATGCAGAGGTTGTTATTCAAATCTGTCCAGAGACAGAGACTACAGCCCTCACTCTTAAAGGTAGACAGGGTTTGAAAAATAGTACAGATAAAATCTAAACCTCAACCAAAAAGAAAAGGGACATCTGGATTCAGGAGGACTCACTCTTTTGCACCCAGTGAAGCCTCTGGAGTTGGAGAAACACAATGGATTCATCCTGGTACC
Organism: Cacajao melanocephalus; assembly: GCA_963573385.1. NCBI lineage: Eukaryota > Metazoa > Chordata > Mammalia > Primates > Pitheciidae > Cacajao > Cacajao melanocephalus. The sequence continues at coordinate 21,533 of CAUYLG010057144.1, forward strand.
AAGTGCCAAGTCTGAGAGGGAATGCAGGATAGTTGGGGGTGTCACTTTGAATCCTGCTGACTTACACCAGATATGTTGACCTACAAGAAAAAAACTGAGGCAAAATTAATATAAGTAGAGAGTTTATTTGGGCCAAGTTTGAAGACTTGGGAGCATCTATGCAGAGCTCTTGCCTGACTGTGACTCAAACCAGGTTGCAGTCCTCAAACTTGGCTCAAATAAACTCTCTTATATTAATTTTCCCTCACTTTTTTCTTTTAGGTCCACACACTTCTTCGTTTACACACTTGGCTGAACTAGTACAGTTGTGAGAGACGGGAAAGTTGTTCTTCAAAGTTTTATATCTTAGACTACATTATAAGGAGTTACAATCTCTTGCTTTATGGCCATTATCTGCTATTAGCATAAACATATACCCATGTATATATATTCTCTAAATCAGCTACATCTTAAATCAGCTACCTTGATCCACTCTGGCATGTCTGAACAGAACTGGACAAGCTCCAAATCCTGGTGTATGCCATTCCTTATTTGGATACCCTCCTGACTTTCTCCTGACTAGTTTCCTCTTCTTCCTTGTCTTCGTCCCCCCTTATCTATTCAGAAAATTTTCAAGTTTTTAGCCAGTTGGGTCAAGCACAGAATGTGAGGTCCCATTCCAGCCAATGGAAACTGGACACAGCAGTAGGGCAATTGTGTCAGGTTATGAAAGTTATGTCTTTGTCCCCTTTGTTCAGGTGTGCCCTTGTGGCAAGATTGCCAGCAAGTTGTACCCTTTCTGCAAAAAGCAAACTAGCCTTGCTGAGTGATCTACTGTCTCGGTATGGATTCTTCCCGATGTTATAAACCCATTTCCAACAGCAGTGACATCTGTTTACCCCCGTGTGCAGCCTCTGATGTTTCTGACTGGGCATGGACAGTCTTCCTCACAACCATGGATAACTGTAATGTTAGTCAGGTGGTTTTTGACAGTCTCCTTACCTTCCCAGTGAGCTTCTAGAGTCTCTCTCAGCCACCCAGGCTGGAGTGCAATAGTGCAATCTCAGCTCAATGCAACCACTGTCTCCTGGGTTCAAGCGATTCTCCCACCTCAGCCTCCCAAGTAGCTGGGATTACAGGCAACTACTACCATGCCCAACTAATTTTTGTATTTTAGTAGAGATGGGGTTTCACCATGTTGGCCAGGCTGGTCTTGAACTCCTGACCTCAGGTGATCTGCCCGCCTTGGCCTCCCAAAGTGCTGGGTTACAGGCATGAGCCACCATGCCTGGTCTGGCTGGTTTACTTCTATCGGTATTACATTTGGACATTAAGCTCCTAGAATAGCTAGCTGATTGTTGTTTTTGACGTCTCTGGGAGCATTACTCCACTATCTGATCCAATTAAAGTTGGGCCCCATTTTAGAAGCAGTGTTTAACCCTTCTTCAAGGCTTGCTTCAAGCCAAGCAAGGCCCTTTTTAATTGTCTCTTTCCCTGGTTCTACCTGTCAAACTTTTAGCTGGTCCACCATTTTGCTTGTCGCTACCAGTATCATGAAGCCACCAGCTCCATCCTATCTACCAAATGTCCATTGCTTTTGACAATGCCCCGGGCATAAATTTCCCCATACTTTGCTCCAAATAAAATCAGTCCCCTTAGGAAAGGCTGCTGAGGTCAGTGTTCTTATGGTCTGTATTTTCCCCTAGACAGCACCTAGGAGCCTCTATACTAGAGCTAGGGGCAAGAGAGTGGCATGCCTGCTTCTCTTGGAGAAACCTGTTTATGAGCATGGTGCTGGGTGGAGACATTATCCCCTAGTATTTATTTTTTGAGACAGTGTCTCGCTGTCACCAGGCTGGAGTACAGTGGTATGATCTTGGCTCATTGCAACCTCTCTGCCTCCCAGGTTCAAGCGATTCTCCGGCCTTAGCCTCTCGAGTAGCTGGGACTACAGGCGCATGACACTACACCTAGATAATTTTTGTATTTTTAGTAGAGACGGAGTTTCACCATGTTGGCCAGGATCGTCTCAATCTCTTGACCTCGTGATCCACCCACCTCGGCCTCCCAAAGTGCTGGGATTACAGGTGTGAGCCACCGCACCCGGCCTATCCCTCAGTGTTCTTGGCTTGCCCCTTCTGGTGAAGAGCATTGGTTCTATGAGCGAAGCGGGGTTAAGGTAACAGGGGCCCTAGTATTCTTGGCCTATTGTTCCTGGGTTAGAGCTCACACGGTATTAGTGTGGGATGGGTAGGGAAAGAGAGCCTTAGCCCCTTAGGCTTGGCCTGCTTAGAATGGAGATTCTGCAACAAGGAGCCAGGAGGTAAGGTGGTATGGGAGATGATAAATACTAGCATCCTGCCCTTCTCAGGAGGAAACTGTAGCCACTGACTGAGAGCAGGGGAAGGGGGACAGGGAACCTTTTTGGCCCCACTGCCTGAGTACGGCTTCCATTACGCTGAGCTGGGGCAATGAAGAGTGTGTTATAGCTTAAATGCTAGACTCTGTTCTTAAAAGAGATAATAAATTTTCTTGAATAAATGTTTCTATTTGCTGCATACCCTTATAACAATTTCCAGTGGCTTTAAATTATTGTCTTTTAATAACAGTTTTCACCAGTTAAATACTTATTTTGCTGGAGAGAGTCTGCTAAGCTCCTCATACTATCATTTTGGAAATACTACTTCTGCCTGCAATTTATTTCTATTTATTTATTTTTGAGATGGAGTTTCACTCATTGCCCAGGCTGGAGTACAATGGCATGATCTCTGCTCACTACAACCTCTGCCTCTCTGGTTCAAGTGATTCTCCTGACTCAGCCTCCCAAGTAGCTGGAATTACAGGCATGTACCACCATGCCTGGTTAATTTTGTATTTTTAGTAGAGATAGGGTTTTACCATGTTGCTCAGGCTGGGCTTGAATTCCTGACCTGAGGTGATCCACCTGCCTCAGCCTCCTGAAGTATTGGGACAGGTGTGAGCCACTGCACCTGGCTGCAATTTATTTTTGTATATTAGTCTATTATTCTGAAACTTTGCTTAACCTATTAGGTCTAGTACCATTCTTGTTGATTTCTTTTCTTTCCTTTTTTTTTTTGAGATAGAGTTTCACTTTGTTGCCCAGGCCAGAGTGCAGTGGTGTGATCTCAGCTCACTGCAACCTCTGCCTCCTGGGTTCAAGCAATTCTCCTGCCTCAGCCTCTGAGTAGCTGGGATTACAGGCATGTGGCCACCATGCCTGGCTACTTTTTGTATTTTTAGTACATGCCTGGCTACTTTTTGTATTTTTAGTAGAGATGGGTTTTGCCATGTCGGCCAGGTTGGTCTCAAACTCCTGACCTCAGGTGATCTACTCCCAAAGTGCTGATATTACAGGCATGAGCCACCATACCTGGCCCATTCTTGTAAATTTCATTGGAATTTTCTGCCTATATAATTATGTTGCTTGCAAATAGAGTTTTACTTCTCAGTTTCCACTCTAGATGCCTTTTCTTTTTCTTGCCTAATTGCAATGGCTAAAACCGCTAGTAAAATGTTGAACATAAGTAGAGAGAGTGGACATCCTGTCTTGTTACTGATCTTGGGGAGAACTTTTAGTCTTTTACCATTATATGATACTAGCTGTAGGTTTTCATAAATGGTCTTTTCAGATTGAGGAAATTTCTTCCTATTCCCAGCTTATTTTTGTTTTAATTAGGAACAAACGTTTAATTTTTCTGCATCCATTGAGATGATTGATAACACAATTTTCCTACTTTAATTTTTTTTAAGAGATGGGATCTCACTATGTTGTCCAGGCTGCAGTGCAGAGGTTATTCACAGGCACTATCACAGGCCACTACAGCCTCAAATTTCTAAGCTCAAGCAATCCTCCTGCTTTAGTCTCCTGAGTAGCTGGAACTACAGGCATGTGCCACCACATTCAGCTTATTTAAAGATTTAAGATGACTAATTTCATGAATTGATTTCTTTCAATTTTTTTATTGTGGTAAAATACACATAAAATTTAGCATCTTTTTTTTTTCTTTTTGAGACGCAGTTTCACTCTTGTTACCCGGGCTGACGTGCAATGGCGTGATCTCGGCTCACTGCAACCTCCGCCTCCCGGGTTCAAATGATTCTCCTGCCTCAGCCTCCCGAGTAGCTGGGACTACAGGTGCACACCACCATGTCCAGCTAATTTTTGTATTTTTAGTAGAGATGGGGTTTCACCATGTTGACCAGGATGGTCTCGATCTCTTGACCTCATGATCCACCCGCCTTGGCCTCTCAAAGTGCTGGGATTATAGGCGTGAGCCACCGCGACTGGTCAAACTTTAGCATCTTAACCATTTAGTGGTATTAAGTACTAATTCAGTTTAGTGGTATTAAGCACTTTCATATTGTTATGCAAACATAACCACTATTCATCTCAAGAACTCTTTTTAATCTTTTAAATCTGACACACTATACTCATTAAACAATAATAACCATTAAACAGTAATGGGTATAGTATGTCAGATTAAACACACTGGGTTTAAACCCATTAAATCCATTCCTCCCTTCACCTAGCCTCTGGCAACCACCATTCTACTGTCTCTATGAATTTGACCACTCTACGTACCTCATATAAGTGGAATCATACAGTATTTGTATTTTTGTGACTAGGTCATTTCACTTAGCATAGATTCATCATGTGCCAAAACTTCCTTTTTTTTTTTTTTTTTTTGGTGCTGTGACTCAGATAATTTCTTTTATTTTCAAGGCTGAATAACATTCCATTGTATAAATATACCACATTTTACTTATCCATCCATCCATTGGCAGATGGGTTGCTTCTATGTTTTAGCTATTGTGAATAACAGTGCTGTGAACATGGCTGTACAAATCTCTCTACAGAACCTTGCTTTCAATTTTTTGGGATATACAGTTAACCCTCCACATCTGTGGGTTACACATCTGCCAATTCAAACAACTGGGATTGAAAATGCTTAACAATAAAATGTAATATGGCTGGGTACAGTGGCTCACACCTGTAATCCCAGCACTTTGGGAGACCAAGGCAGGTGGATCATTTGATCATTTGAGGTCAGGAGTTTGAGATCAGCCTGGCTGACACGGTGAAACCCCATCTCTACTAAAAATACAAAAATTAGCCGGGCATGGTGGCGTGTGTCTGTAATCCCAGCTATTTGGAAGGCTGAGTCAGGAAAATCTTTTGAACCCGGGAGATGGAAGCTGTAGTGAACCAAAATTGTGCCACTGCACTCCAGCGTGGGCAACAGAGTGAGACTCCATCACACACACATAAAAAAATACATACATAGGCTGGGTGTGGTGGCTTATGCCTGTAATCCTGGCACTTTGGGAGGCTGAGGCAGGTGGATCATGAGGTCAAGAGATTGAGATCATCCTGGCCAACATGGTAAAACCCCATCTCTACTAAAAATACAAAAATTAGCCGGGCGTGGTGGCACATGCCTGTAGTCCCAGCTACTTGGGAGGCTGAGGCAGTGAAATCACTAGAACCCAATGAGCCAAGATCGTACCACTGCACTCCAGCCTGGCAACAGAGATTCTGTCTCAAAAAACAAAACCCCCTAAAAAACCATATATATATATATATATATATATATATGTGTGTGTGTGTGTGTGTGTGTGTGTGTGTGTGTGTATATATGTATACATATATACGTGTATATATGTATATATGTATATATGTATACATATATATACACACATATGTATATATATACATGTATATATACACACACATATATATGTATATATATATACACACATATATGTATATATATCTCAATTAAAATAAATACAAATAAAAAACAGTATAACAACTATTTACATAGTTTTGTTTTTTGTTTTTTGGAGATGGAGTCTTGCTCTGTCACCCAGGCTGGAGTGCAGTAGCTTGATCTCAGCTCATTGCAACCTCTCCCTTCCGGGTTCAAAGGATTCTCCTCTTTCAGCCTCCCGAGTAGCTGGGATTACAGGCATGTGCCACCAGCCCCGCTAATCTTTGTAGTTGTAGTAGAAAGGGGGTTTTGCCATGCTCGCCACATTGGTCTGAAACTCCTGACCTCAGGTGATCTGCCTGCCTCAGGCTCGCAAAGTACTGGGATTACAGGCGTGAGCCACCGCACTCAGCCACATAGCATTTGTATTGTATTATGCATTATAGGTAATCTAGAGATGATTTAAAGGAGGGGTCAGGCACAGTGGCTCACATCTGTAATTCCAGCACTTTGGGAAGCTAAATTGGGAGGATTGCTTGAGGCCAGAAGTACAAGACCAACCTGGTCAACATAGTGAGACCCCCCATCTCTACAAAATAAAAAAAACTAGCTAGGTTTGGTGACACATACCTGTAGTCCCAGCTACTGGGTAGGCTGAGGTGGGAGGATTGATTGCTTGAGCCCAGGATGTTGAGGCTGCACTAAGCCATGATTGTGCCATTATATTCCAGCCTGGGCAACAGAGCAAGACCTCAAAAAAATAACTAAAAATAAAAATGTACAGGAGGATGTGGGTAGGCTACATGCAAATACTATACCATTTTATATAAGGGAAATTGAGCACCACAGATTTTGGTATCCTAAAGCTGACTGGAACGAATCACCCACATATACTGAGGGACAACTGCACAATTCCAGAAGTGGAATTGCTGGATCATATGATAACTCTATTTTTCATTTTTTGAGGAACCACTATACTATTCTTCCCAGCAACTGTACCATTTTAGAGTACTAACAAAAATGCACAAGCATTCTAATTTCTCGATATCCTTGCTAACACTTGTGTGTGTGTGTGTGCGTATTTGAGATGGAGTCTTGCTCTTTTGCCCAGGCTGGAGTGCAGTAGCGTGATTTCAGCTTACTGCAATCTGCCTTTTGGGTTCAAGCGATTCTCCTGCCTCAGCCTCCCGAGTAGCTGGGATTACAGGTGTGTGCCACGACACCCGGCTAATTTTTGTATTTTTAGTAGAGACAAGGTTTTTGGCCAGGCTGGTCTCAAACTCCTGACCTCACGATCTGCCTCCCTTGGCCTCCCAAAATGCTGGGATTACAGGCATGAGCCACCACGCCTGGCCTGTTTTGTGTTTTTGATAGTAGACATCTGTCTTAGTCTCTTCAGGCTGCCATAACAGAATACCTTAGACTGGGTAATTTATAAACAACAGAAATTTATTGCTAACAGTTCTGGAGAATGAGAAGTCTGAGGTCAAAATGTTAGCAGATTTGGTGTCTGGTGAGAAGTCCAAGATTGAAATGTCCGCAGATTTGGTGTTTGCTTTTTGCTTCAAAGATGGAGCCTTCTTGCTGAGTCCTCACATGGTGGAAGGGGCAAGCTAGATTCTTTCAACCTTTTATTAATAAAGGCACTGATCTTATTCATTTGGGTGCAGTCCTCAGATCATAATCATAAGAGACTCCACCTCTTAATACTATTCACATTGGGTATTAGGTTCTAACATACGAATTTTGGGGGGACACCAACATTCAGATTTTAAGATCATCCTAACAGATGTCAGGTCATATCTCATTATAGTTTTGATTTGATTTCCCCAATGATTAGTAATGTTGAACATCTTTTAACGTGCTTCTTAGATATTTTTACATCTTCTTTGGAGAAATGTCTGAGTCTTTGCCCTTTCCTAAAATAAATTTTTTGTTTGTTTGTTTTTTGAGACAGAGTCTCGCTCTGTCACCCAGGCTGGAGTGCAGTGGTATGATCTCGGCTCACTGCAATCTCTGTCTCCTGGGTTCAAGCAATTCTCCTGCCTCAGCCTCCTGAGTAGCTGGGATTACAGGCACACGCCACCAGATCCAACTTATTTTTGCATTTTTAGTAGAGATGGTGTCTCACCATGTTGGCCAGGCTGGTCTCGAACTCCTGGCCTCAAATGATCTGCTTGCTTTGGCCTCCCAAAGTGCTGGGATTACAGGCGTGAGCCACCACACCAAATTTTTAATCTTTCATAGAGACAGAGTCTTGCTATGTTGCTCAGGCTAGTCTTGAACTCCTGGCCTCAATTGATCCTCTTGCCTCAGCTTCCCAAAGTGCTAGGATCATAGGCATGAACCACCATGCCTGGCCAGGTCTTCACCCATTTTTGAATTGGCGAAAGGACAACCGTACAATTGTGTGTGTGTGTGTGTGTGTGTCTGAGACGTCATTTTTTGTTTTTAGGCATTCTCTGCATATTCTGGATAATCCATTGTCAGATAGATTATTTGCAAATATGTTCTCTCATTCTGTGAGGTGCCTTTTTACTCTTTTGGTAGTATCTTTCAATGCACAACGTTTTACAATTTTTTGAAGTCCAATTTGCCTAATTTTCCTTTTGCTGCTTGTATCATATCCAAGAAATCACTGTCAAATCCAACGCTGTGAAGATATTCCTTGTTTTCATCTATGAATTTTACAGTATTTGTCTTACATTTGAGTCATGAATCCATTTTGAGTTAATTTTTGTTATGTATACTTATTTATTTATTTATTTATTTATTTATTTATTTAGAGACGGGGTCTTGCTTTGTTGCCCAGGCTGGAGTGCAGTCGCTAGTCACAGGCGCGATCCCACTACTGATCAGCATGGGAGTTTTGACCTGCTCCGTTTCCGACCTGGGCTGGTTCACACCTCCTTAGGCAACCTGGTGGTCTCCCGCTCCCAGGAGGTCACCACACTGATGCTGAACTTAGTGCGGACACCTGATCGGCATAGCACACTACAGCCCAGAACTCCTGGGCTCAAGCAATCATCCTACCTCAGCCTCCCTAGTAGCTGGGACTACAGGCACGCGCCACTGCGCCCAGCATACTGATTGTTGTTTTTCATACTGTTAAGCCAATACTGTATTCTGAGGATAAACCCAATTTGGTTATATGGTATTTTACTTTTTTTTCTTTCTTCTTTTGAGATGGAGTTTCTATCTTGTTGACCAGGCTGGAATGCAACAGTGCGATCTTGGCTCAACACAACCTCCACCTTCCGGGTTCAAGTGATTCTCCTGCCTTAGCCTCCCGAGTAGCTGGAATTACAGGCATGCGCCACCACGCCAGCTAATTTTGTATTTTTAGTAGAGACGGGGTTTCTCCATGTTGGTCAGGCTGATCTCGAACTCCCGACCTCAGGTGACCGGCCTGCCTCAGCCTCACGAAGTCCTGGAATTACAGGCATGAGCCACCATGCCTGGCCTGGTATTTCACTTTTAATGTATTGTTAGATTTATCAGGCATGGTGGCTGACACCTCCAGGTGTGATTACAATCCTAGCCTTTTGGGAAGCCAAGGTGGGTGGATCGCTTGAACCTAGGAGTTTGATACCAGCCTGAGCAACATGGCAAAACCCCATTTCTACAAAAACAAAAACAGAAACAAAAGAAAAAAACCAGCTAAATCAAACAAAACAAAACAAAAACTAGCCAGGCGTCGTGGCTTGCGCCTGTAGTCCCAGCTACTCAGAAGGCCGAGATGGGATTCCTTGAGCCCAGGAGGCAGAGGTTACAGTGAGCCATGAGACTGACTCCAGCTTTGGTGACAGAGCAAGACCCGGTCTGAAAAAAACAAACAAGGCTAGGTGCAGTAGCTCACACCTGTAATTCCAGCACTTTGGGAGGCTGAGGCGGGTGGAACACCTGAGGTCAGAAGTTCGCAACCAGCCTGATAAATAATATTCATCACATTTAGGGTAGATAAAATAACACAACAAATATCTATCTACTTACTAGTTTAAGAAATAAAACTTTACCTGTGCTCTGAGGCCTCCTGGGTGTCCCCTATATAATTCCTTTTCCTGTTTAGAAAGGAAAATCAAACTAAAACTATCCTAAAATTTTTCTTTACCTTTCTCTTGGTTACTTTATAGTTTTACCATATTTAATTCTCAACACCATCTGTTGTCTAATTTTGACTCTTAAAACTTTATATAAATGGAAAAACATTCTATGCCTTTTATTTCCTGTTCATTATTATGTCCCTGAGATTTAACCATTTTGGCAGTGGCACATGCTTATAGTCCCAGTGCTTTGGGAGGCTAATGTGGGAGGATCACTTGAGGCCAGGAATTCAAGACCATCCTGTGCAAGACAGCAAGACCCTGTTTCTAAAACAAACTAAAAAAATTATCCACAGTACCATAAGACAGGGGATAAAAAAAATTCAGGCATGGTGGAGTACACCTGTGGTTCCAGTTACTTGGGAGACTGAGGTGGGAGGATTGCTTAAGCCCAGGAGTTTCAGGTTATACTCCAGACTTGGCAACAAATACAGATCTTGTCTCTTAAAAAAAAGTTCATTCATTTTCAGTGCCATTTAATTACATATACTATAATTATAGTTGATAGACATTTGCCCATTTGCCTATATTGCTATGGACACTCCTGGACATGTCTTTTGGTATATATTTGCAAGAGTTTTAGTTTGTATATCTAAGAACAATTGTTGGGTTGTAAGATATGCCCATATGCAACTCTATCAGGTAATGCTAACCAACTTGTTTTCCAAAATGATTGTATCAATTAACACTCTGATCAGCAGTCTGATTTCCCTGAAACAACTTTTCAAATGTTTCCTGGCCATTAATGTTTTCTCTTCTGAGGTCTTTGCCAATTTAAAAAGTTGGCTTGTCTTTTTCTTATTCATTTACATTAGTTGTATACATATTCTAGAACAGTGCTGTCCAAGAGAAATAAAATGGAAGTCACAAATGTGATTTTAAATTTTCTAGAAGCCACAGAAACAGGTGAAATTAATTTTTTTTTTGTTTTGTGAGACACGGTCTTGCTCTGTTGCCCAGGCTGAAGTGCAGTGGTGTGATCTTGGCTCACTGCAACCTCCGCCTTTCAGGCTCAAGCGATTCTCCTGCCTCAGCCTCTCAAGTAGCAGGGATTACAGGCGCACGCCACTACGCCTGGCTAATTTTTGTATTTTTAGTAGAGATGGAGTTTCACCATGTTGGCCAGGCTGGTCTCGAATTCATGACCTCAGGTGATCCGCCCACCTGGGCCTCCCAAAGTGCTAGGATTACAGGCGTGAGCTATTGTCCTGGGCCAATTTTTTGTATTTTAGGGAGTTTCATCATATTGCCCAGGGTGGTTTTGAACCCCTGAGTTAAAAGTAATTCATCTGCCTGAGCCTCCCAAAGTGCTGGGATTACAGGTGTGAGCCACCATACCTGGCCTAAGTTTTATTTTCTTATCCATTTTGCACTCTTTTTTTAAAACTGAAATTTATTCCTCCTGCCTCAGTCTCCCAAGTAGCTGGGACTACAGGTGTGCACCACCACACCTGGCTAATCTTTTTGTTTTTTTGTAGAGATGGGAGAGAGTCTTGCTATGTTGCCCAGGCTGGTCTTGAAACTCCTGGCCTCAAGCAATCCATCTCAAAGTGATGGGATTACAGGTGTGAGTCACCACGCTCAGCCTTTTTTTGTATTTTTCTTCATTCTATTTTCTTCTGTTAATTTGGAAAAGCAGTTACCTTACATGTTTTATCTTATACACTTAAAAGAGTAAAGGTTAAAGTTAATATTTGTACCCACTTCCCAAATATTATAAGGACCTTGGAAAACTTCAACTCCAACCATCACTCCATTCATCCTGCTTCTAAATATATGACTTTGTTATCCAGGATATCAGTTCTATCTTGCTTTACTTTATTAACCACACAGATTACTTATTCTTACTTTGTATGGTAAAAAGTGTTTAGTTTTAATCACTTATTTACCAATATTTTTATCGTTCGTTCTTGTATAAGGGATCATTTCTTTCTTTTTAATAAAATTATTTACTATTTAAAATTAAGAAAAAAATTTTTTTTCAGTACCCGACACTCCCAGTGTGGGCTGAGACGCTCAGGCTGGGATCATTTCTTGTTAGTGGTAAACTCCAGATTTTTTTGTCTGAAAATGTCTTGAATCAGATAACCTGGCTAAAATACTGGCTTTACCATTTGTTAGTCATGTGACTCTAGATATGTACCCTAACCTCTGGAATCACTGGTTTATTCATCTGCAAAAGTGGGATAATCTTGAGCATATTCATTCTCTGCTGGGTAAGACAAGTTTGGGAGGGAAGATGCACTGAGAAGCTTTGATTTCTCTAGAAGAATGCCAAGATCCAAAGCAAAACAGAATAAAACATACACCACAATCACCTCTCTGAATGTTTGAAATTGTAGGGAAGACCAGGTTAACACAGATTGAAAAAAATTACCTAATAGCAATATTCCTGTATACTTGAGAGTTACAATGTGTGGTTCTTTTTTAATCAGTCCTTTCAAGTCCAGTGAAATAGCTGCTTGTAGGAGCTTACAAAGGAGACTTTACAGAAGAGACTGATTGACTGGAAATCATCAACTTGTTAGCCAACTCCAATCTATTCTTAACAGAAAAATCCAATGTCAACACTAAGAAAAAGAATTGGTATTCCATGTATTAGCCTGAAAAAAAAAAAAAAAAAAGAATTGGTAAAAAGCAAAGTATTAATAAATCAAAAAGTAAGGTTTTCAGAAGTAACAAAGTAATTATTCATTCAACACTTGGTACCTACACCCTTAAACAGTATAAAATACAAAAGGCAGATAGATTGCTTCTGCTTACAACAAACTTATAAAGTTGGTAAGTACACATATTATGTAATTAAAATCTGTTAACAAGGCAGTATGTAACAGAAAGCTTGTCCATACAGAAAAAACAACTACAGAGTATCATAATACTATGTAGGTGGGTGCTGACTTGATACGAATAACATGTAATAGGAATTACAGGAGGCGGAGCTCAATGTAGGTTGTGCATTGTTTTCTAGTTTCCTTCTACCTTGTGTTGGGATGTACAGAATGAACATGAATAAAATTAGTTATAATTACAGTAGTCCCCCCCTTATCTGCAAGGGATAGGTCCCAAGACCTCTGGTAGATGCCTGAAACCCTAAATGTATTTTGTTTTTTTCCTATGCATACATAATTATGATGTTTAATTTATAAATTAGGCACACTAAGAGATTAACAGTAGTTAATAATAGAACAATTATAACAATATAGTACAATAAAATGTATGCGAATGAGTAGATTTGTATGGAACAATTTAAATAACTATTATTCTAAACTATGCTGCCTTTATTCTGTATACTGAGTAAATATAAATATTCAATTGCATTGAGCCTCATATATCTACCTAAATTTAGAAGGTAGCCAATTTTTTGTTGTATGGCTATTAGTTTACATGCATTAGGTACTTTTTCAGACATTATCTCATTTCCCGCTCCCCTAAATGCTAAGATGTTGATAGTAAATTTTTCTATGTTACAAAGGAGAAAATATTTATTTATTCATTTTTTTTTGAGACAGAGTCTTGCTCTGTTGCCCAGGCTGGAGTCCACTGATGGGATCTCTGCTCACTGCAACCTCCACCTCCCAGGCTCAAGTGATTCTGCCTCAGCCTCCTGATTAGCTGGGATTATAGGTATCTCCAAAGTGCCTCTCTGATATGAAATTCAACGTTTCATCAGCAGGCCGCTATTAACTATAGGCTATGGTCACCAGGAAAACCTGACTCTGCCAAGGTGAGGGTGTCTGTGGCAGCACATGTGTACACATAAGGTTTCCCACACTACCCTGTCCAGCCTAGGGCCTTGTTATCACTGTCATTCTTGCTTCCCTCCTGGCAAGTGGGCATCTCTTGGGTAGTACAATCAGTACTCTGATAATCCTCATTTGGGGGAAGGATTTGGTGAGGGAAGAGGAATGAGAAGAGGCAAGAGTAAGTCAGTAGGGGTGGCTTCCCTATTCAGCTCCAGATGTGGATTCAAGGGGAAGTGACCTTTTCTCCTCAGATCCTTAGCCAGGTTCCCATTTGAGGCACCAGAACTTTGGCCTGGACACATGGAAAAAAGGCACCACCCAATGACACCTCAGGGTACTTTGCTGTCTTGATTTAATCATTTCCCCATTGTGTCCATCCTAAGAACTGTCTGGTCAACATAGTACCTCAAAAATTTGTGTACCAATAGTTTTGGAGAATGTACACAGGGGATCAATGGGTGCTTTGGGCTCATTTCTTTCTTTTTTTTTTTTTTTTTTTGAGATGGAGTCTCGCTCTGTTGCCAGGCTGGAGTGCAGTGGCACAATCTTGGCTCACTGCAACCTCCGACTCTCAGATTCAAGGGATTCTTCTGCCTCAGCCTTCCGAGTAGCTGGGACTACAGGCGCGTGCTACCACGTCCAGCTATAAATATACAAAATTTTTGTATTTTTAGTAGAGATGAAGTTTTACCATGTTTGCCAGTATGGTCTCCATCTCTTGACCTCGTGATCTGCCCGCCTCGGCCTCCCAAACTGCCAGGACTACAGGTGTGAGCCACTGCACCCGGCCTCATTTCTTTTTATTTCTTTCTTTTTTTTTTTTTTTTTTTTTTTTTTGAGACAGAGTCTCACTCTGTCACCCAGGCTGGAGTGCAATGGTGTGATCTCAGCTCACTGCAACCTCTGCCTCTGGGTTCAAGCCATTCTCCTGCCTCAGCCTCCAGAGTAGCTGGGACTACAGGCGCATGCCACCTCGCCTAGCTAATTTTTGTATTTTTAGTGGAGGCAGGGTTTTACCATGTTGGCCAGGCTGATCTCGAACTCCTGACCTCAAGTGATCTGCCTGTCTTGACCTCCCAAAGTGCTGGGATTACAGGCATGAGCCACTGTGCCCAACTTACATTTCTTCTTTCTACTACCCTTTACCAGGTACCCAGAGCCTACCTGTGGAGTGATTGACCTTTGGCCTCTTGTTTTCCCTAAGGCAGAGATGCCTGAGTTGATTTTGTCTCAGGGTCACCACTGGCAACCCTGGGATTCCCTGGGATAATGGTGGTCTAGACCCATAGGAGACAACAGTAACAGGAGAAATTATAAAGGCTTTATTATTATTATTTATTTGGGATGGAGTTTCACTCTTGTTGCCCAGGCTGGAGTGCAATGGCATGATCTCGTGATCTTGGCTCATTGCAACCTCTACCTTCCAGGTTCAAGTGATTCTCTTGCCTCAGCCACCGGAATAGCTGGGATTACAGGCATGTACCACAATGCTCGGCTAATTTTGTATTTTTTTTTTTTTTGAGAACTGCTAACTAAAATAACCGTTTATAATTTTGTATTTTTAGTAGAGATGGGGTTTCTCCATTGGTCAGGCTGGTCTCAAACTTCTGACCTCAGGTGATCCTCCTGCCTCAGCCTCCCAAAGTGCTGGGATTACAGGTGTGAGCCACTGCACTCAGCCGACATTATAAAGGTTTTTATGATTTTAGCACTTGGGGAGTGAATGCGTCATATATTTCATGCTGGGACTTTTTATACATTTTTCCTTTAAACATGTGCAGAAAGTAGGGGAAGATCATATCTAATAACACCAAAAACCAAATTATTCCACAGCTTTGATCAGGAGGTCAGGCTCAAGTATGTGCTCCAAGCATGCATTCTCTTTGACTAAAAAATATGAGTCCAAAGAACTCTGAATGCAATTATAGATGAAGACACTGCCTGTAAAAACCCAGTACATTTACTTCTGTTCGGGCTTAGAATTCTGATTTGCATGATTTGACAAGCTTACTGCGTTGGATTCTGACCAAACCAGTGCTACCATGAGACCAGGCATTCCAGTGCCCAGCTGTACCTCCTGCAAGAGAATTGCTTACTTTGTTATTAAGAAAATAGGAAACCTGCACCTGACTGCTTTTTTCTCATTCACCTCAGCTTAGGTCCTTACTACCTCACACTTACATTGTTTCAACCACCTCCCCTAAAATTGCCCTTTCCTGCCTGTCCAAGGTCAAGTGGCTCCCAATTGCCTATGTGGCATCTAAGGTACAGTGCCTCTATCTATTCTTTCAAAGCCCAAAAGATAACACTTACTGGGCACTTATTCAATGAGAGGCACTGTGGAAGCATGCTCACAACATTCTCTGTGCAGTGGCTAATACTCCATTTACAGGTGAGGCACAGGAAGCATGAGAAGCAAGCACGGCCAATGTCACAGGGCTAGAAAGTGTCTGGTACACAATGCCAGGTTGAGTTAGTTCTTAACCTCTGCATTATCATGGCTGAAGAATGCTGACATTTACTGAAAGTTTAAGGCTTTAACAAATAGTTCATTTAATCCTTACAACAGTGAGAAAACCAGTCGACAGCAATATTCTCATTTTATAATAAGAAAAACCACAGGGAAATTAGTAACACGGTATGTAAAGAAATGGCCTTGGGAGATTCAAACCTAGGGAGTCAGATGGACCCTGGACTTGCATGCTGACCCTAAAGGTACCAGAAAAAAAAAAAAAAAGCCAAAATAATCCCTAAATGAAAAACTGATTATAAAGCACTAACAGACACTGTAGCCTACATACATGCAAAGGCTATTTGAAAAAGCCACTGAAGGACCTTTATTCTTTCATATTACATTTCAGTTTTTTTGTTGTTGTTTCCTTTTTTTGAGACGGAGTCTCACTCCGTCACCCAGGCTGGAGTGCAACCTCCGCCTCCCGGGTTCAAGCGATTCGCCCGCCTCAGCCTCCCGCATACCTGGGATTACAGGCGCGTGCCACCATGCCCTGTATATTTTTAGCAGAGACGGGGTTTCCCCATGTTGGCCAGGCTGGTCTCGAACTCCTGATCTCAGATGATGTGCCCACCTTGGCCTCCCAAAGCGCTGAATTACAGGCGTGAGCCACCGCTCCCGGCCCACGTTTCAGTTTTTAACCACTGTTTCTCAACTGGAAGACACATCCTTTCATCGTATTGCTGGTAAAATCCGATTCAAAATTATAGTGAAAACAACAACAATACACAAAAATCGCTAACCCTATAAATCCCCAATTTCGAAATGATCTATCGCCAAAAACTCTTCAGCGTCTGGGAGGTTTAGCTATTGGGTTTATGCGTTCCTGTCTCTTCTTCTAAAAATAACTAACAACTCGTAGCTCTTTCAAGTTATCCTACTTAATCTCATCTTGTCACTTCTGTAGGAAAGTGATTAATACCACTTTTTAACGACATTGCCTCTAAGGCCCCAAGAGCCACACAAAAGACGGGAGCTGCAGCCTTGGAGACTTCGGGTGGCGGCAGAACGCCGCGCTGAGGTGGAGGGAGCCCCGAGGGCACAGCAGGCGGGAGGGCGGCCGGGGCGGCCGGGAGCTCGGCTTTCGAGCAATCTCCCGCCTCGCTGCGCTTCCATGCTTGCTAAAGGGTCAAGATGAAGAGGCAAGGGGAAGAGAGGGCGAGAAGGAAAAATATAAAAGAGAGGGGCGAGCGGGGCGGGAGTCCCGGGAACAGCGGCGGCCGCGTTACCTCAGAGCCCAGAGACCTGGGGGAGGGGCCCTCGGCGCTGCAGCGGACTCCGGGGCTCCCGGCTGGCAGGTCCTGCAGGGCCGCGGAGCGAGAATGCTGATGTCTCGGCAGGCACGGGGAGTTCTCCCGATGTCGTCTGCTGTTTCTCAGTCGCCTGTGGTGACACGGTAGCGAGCCGGGTCACGCTAACCCCGACCGCCAGGCGGGCTGAGGGAGGAATCGGGATCGCGGCGCCACCTCTCCAGGTCCGGTCCGGCCCACATCACTGGGGCCCGGGGTTTATTGTTCCGGAGAGCCACAGACAGGGTCGGCCCGGGCGCGCCGGGCAGTGTTCCGCTCCGCCCGCCAGGGCCTGGAGTCAAGCCAGCAGCAGCTGCAGGCACGCCGACTGGCGGCGGATCGGGGGCCGGTGTGTGTCTCTTTAAGGGGCCGGGCCTGCGAAGCTAAGGGGCGGGTGGGGTGTGCGTCGCTCCCGGTGTGAGGGTGAGAAGGAGAGAGCGGCTGGCGGGCGTCCGAGCGAGGGAGGGAGCTACGAGCGAGCTAGCGACGCGGGCCGCCCCTGCCGCCGCCGCCGCCGCCGCCGCGGTCGGACCTGCGGCCTCCTCCCCTCCCCTCCCCCGAGTCGCCCTGCCGCGGGGAGGGGGCTCGCGTCGCCGCCTCCAGCCGCTCCCGATGAAGCAGCTGCAGCCGCAGCCGCCTCCGAAGATGGGGGATTTCTACGACCCAGAGCATCCGACCCCTGAGTAAGTATCAGCTCCGCGGCTCCCCGCTGCTGTCGGCCGCTTCTGCCCCAGCCAGGGGCGGCGCGTCCTGACGGGTGGCGGCGCGGGCCGGCGCGAGGAGTAACGGGCCCGCGGCGGCCTCGCGCGGTCGGTGTCGGGAGCAGGCCCGCGCCGCCACTTTGGGCCGCCTGGCCGGGGCCGCAGCAGGCCCACGGTTGGGCCCGGCTTTGGCGCCGCTGCTCGCGTCGCCGCGGCGGTTGGGCCGGGCCTGTGGGGGAGGGGCGGCCACCGTCCTCAGGGCTGCCGCCGTGTCTGCATCGACGCGGCCAGCCCGGGGCTCGTAGGTCCTTGCAGGCTCCTCGCGGCTCGCCCGGGCCCCGCTGTTAGCCAAGGGGTAGAGTCGGAGGAACTGCCGGTGCCAGGCCTGGCAAGAGGGCGCCGGCGAGGGTAGGCCGCGAATCCCCGGGCTCGGGTGGAAGCTCGACCCGTCGCTCGACCTCCCCGCGACGGCGGCGGCTCGGACCGGAAGGGCCTAGTGCGGGTCGCCTTGCTCCCGGGCCGTGGAGGGGCCCGCGCTGCACTCCTGAGTTTGATGTTTCCTCCTGGGAACTCGATCCTAGCCTCGCAGTGCTTCTGGCTTCACATTCTGCACCTTTGGCACTTGGGTTTTGTAATGGCGAGGTTTGTGTGGTCCCGTTGTTGAGGTGACACCGGGTTTGTTTTTCCGCCTGAAAATGAAAGCCGCCTGAGGGGCATACATTTTCTTGCAAATTGTGAGATTTTTACACTTTCGGACACGATTTTCTTGGTAACAGGAACCTCTTAACCCTAAACGGATGACTTTCTATTTCTTGTGAAGACTTGGTTAAAAACCAAGAATCGTTTGAGGATTCTCTAAAGAAGACAATGTTCTGGAAAACCGAAACACAGTTTTGCCCAATAGTAATTTTTCAGTCTAGGACACCTTTACATTTCTCTTGAGATCTGGATCTACTGCTGTATCTGCTACCTCAGAAGGCCTGGAGTCACTTCTTTCCCTGCACCCTCACGAGACCATTGTTTTGAAAAGCCATTCTTCAACTCCATTTGCTGGTGTTGAAGTCTAGACCTAGGAATATACTATTCATTTCAAACTTAACGATTGATAGGGGTTTCAAATGAAACTGTCAAACTTTTATGACCAGGATGATTCCAAGAGCTTTGCTGTTTTGGCACAGTTTACATTATGTTTGCTGTGGCTCGTTTTTGAATCCCTTGCCACATCTTTTCACTTTGGGCCGGAAATGTTTGGGTCTTATTTGATAGTTCTTAGTTTTGATCGCAACATAAACTGATTCTGTTGAGGCGTTGGTCATTTCTGCACAAAAAGAGAAATCATTATTTTGCTTTTCTAAAATAAAAACCGACTCTTACTTACAATAGTAATTTAACATGGCATTTTCCTTTCATGGGTTCTTGGCCATTGGTTAACCTTACCTTAATTAGATTGGTCTTTTTGTTTTGCTGTTGGCAGGATCAGTTAGGTAACATTGTTTTGATTTACTGCACAATCAGTCCAATTACAAAGCTCATGTTACAGGTTTTTAGTTTGAAAAACTTCAAAAAAATAAATTTTCGTATCACGATTCAATAAATACTTATTGAGCACTTGCCCTGTACAAAGTAAGGTGCTAACCCCAGAACAGACCAAGTGCCTGCTTTCACTTCCTTTTACCAGGTTGTTTGGTGAAGTCCAGAAGCTTTAAGGATCACATCCTTACACTTCTTGGGGCAAAACAATTTTTCATAATATATGGGAAAATGGACTCAGTGCACCTTTGTTAGACATGAGTAGGGAAGGAATCAAGAATGTTTCATGATTTTACATAATGTTTTGGAGTTTTTATTGCTTTGATGTAGAAATTCACTGCTTTGTATTTCTAATAGTGGTTATTTATGTATTTTTAAATTCTTGTGTATTTTTTGCTTCTTTTTTTAGAGACAGGGTCCCACTCTGTCACCTAGGCTGGAGTGCAGTTGTGTCATCATAGCTCATTGCATCCTTGAACCTCTGGGCTTAAGCAGTCTTCCTGCCTCAGCGTCCTGGGTTGGGACTACAGGCATGTGTCACCATACCTGGCTAATTTAAAAAAAAACATTACATTGCTCAGACTGGTTTTGAACTCCTGGCCTCAAATGAGCCTCTTGCCTTGGCCTCTCAGAGTGCTGGGATTGCATTCATGAGCCATAGTGCCAGGCCTCTTCTTGTGTATTAACCTGTATGGAGTAGATAAAAAATTGAACCTTTTTTTTTTTCATAATACTATAAGGACTGGAGGGGTATTATGGTAGCTGTCATGAGGAATACCACCTGTTTTGTAGATGAAGAAAATGAAGCCTAGAGAAGTGAAATGACAGCAAACCCTTGAGATAGTAAGCTACTTAGTGTTTATAATGCTGGAGAGAGGAGAGAGAAAGGCAGTATAGGGTTTAAAAAACATGGATTTCAGAGTCAGTCCTGGATTTAAACACTATTTTAACCTTGGACAGGTGACTTCATTTCTCTGAACTTGGGTTTTCTCATCTTTTATATGGGTATCATAATGATAACTTACTAGGGCTTTTTGGGAGGATTCAATGAGATAATGCATCAAGAGCACTTGGTGCAGAATGTGGCATGTGCTTCTAGCTGGGAAATGTAAAAGGTAGGATTTAAGTTGAGCATGAAAAGATTAGGTGGGCAACATGGCTCAGGGGAGGAATAACCAATTACGTTTGTTAGACTTTGTATAGTTTGAAATGGTGCTTAGACATATGAAGAAATTAAGGCAAAAATATAAATTCAGTTTGTAGTAACACTTAGCATCTGATGTTCTGGGTTTGTCTTGTACTCATGCTTTTAATTAGACACAGCTGCAAGATGGCTTTTTTTTTTCAGCAGCGTATAGGACATAGTGTTTCAGGTGAAAATGGCTGTAATCACTTGAGTATCTGTGCAGTTGGTGTCCATTATGGGGCAGCCCCAGGGACAGGTGTTGAGGACACAGCAAAGTAGATCCACTTAGAGTCTTCAAGGAACTCTTATAATGAGGGAGATAGGCAAATACCTTACAGTGGTAGAGGTACAGTTCTTTGACATATGCATGTCTATTGTATGCCAAATGTAGGCACACTAGGGGTATTTGGTGTATCCAAAATTTTGCCCTTGTGGAGTTTACATTCTAATGAGGGGTGATAATAAATGATAAAGAATGTTCTGGCCCGGTGGGGTGGCTCGCACTTGTAATCCCAGCATTTTGGGAGGCTGAGGTGGGTGGATCACCTGAGGTCCGTAGTTGGAGACCAGCCTGGCCAATGTGGTAAAACTCAATCTCTACTTAAAAAAAAAAAGCTGGACGTGGTGGCAGGCACCTGTAATCCCAGCTACTCAGGAGGCTGAGGCAGGAGAATTGCTTGAACCTGGGAGACAGAGGTTATGGTGAGCTGAGATGATGCCACTGCACTCCAGCCTGGGCGACAGAGGGAGATTCCATCTAAAAGAAAAAATAATAATAAAGTAATGTAGAATGTTGAAAGGTAAGTGCTGTAGAAGGTGGAGTAGAGTAAGGGGAATTCGGAATTGTTGAGGAAGAGGTTACAATTTAAAGTGAGGTATACTGGGTGAGTATCCTTGAGAGAGTGATATTTAGGCAAAGATTTAAAGGAGAAGTAGCCATGTTAATATCTGAAAAGCATTTCAGGCAGAGGGAATAGTTCAAGGTGTTGAGGCAAACCTGTGAATTCTGCCCATTATGGCTAGAAGGGAATGAGCATGAAAGTGCAATAGTAAATTGGGTTAGGGTGAGATGGGGTTTAAGCTTTTATGCAGTCTTGGAGAGCCATTCTAAGGACTTTGCCAGGAATTTTGAACACAAGAGTGATACAGTCTGCTTTCAGTTTCAAAGGATCACTCGAATTGCAAATTCAAAGCCTGGAGACTTGTAAGGAAGCTAGTAATCCAGAAAAGAGATGCCGGTACCAAGATGGTAATGTAAGAGTAGTGAGAAATGGATGGATACTGGATATAATTTGAAGATAGAACTAATATGATTTGTTGGCATGACATGTGAGAGGGGAACCAAGGATGATTACAGGGTTTCTGGTCTGAGCAGTTAGAAAGTTGCCATCAACAAAGACAGTAATGACTGAAAGGAGCAAGTTTGGGGACTAGATTAGGAGGAGTTCAATTTTAGGCATGGTAAGTTTGAGATCGACTGTTAGACATTTGAGTTGAGTGGTAATCCAAGTCTGAAGTTCAGGGGAAAAGTCTGGAATGGAGATAAATCTTGTTGTCATCAGTTTAGGTAGTATTCAAGCCATGAAGCTGGATGAGATTACCAGGGAATCCTTGATAGAAAGAAAGAAGGGCCAAGGATTGGTCTTTATATATATATTTAAAGGTGGAATCTCACTATGTTACCCAGGCTGGTCTTCAGCTCCTGGGCTCAAGCAGTTCTCCCACCTCAGCCTCCTGAGTACCTGGGACTATAGATGTGTACCACCACCTTCGGCTTGATTGTTTTTTTAAATGCCTGTGTTAAGAGAATTGTTTTTAGTGTGCAGTTTGAGGTTTTAACATGGATGGCATCTATGAACTTGGGAAAATTACCTCTTCAGTAACTTCTGACTAGAAGTTAACAATTTCTTTCAATTACTAATGTAAACAACAAACTACAATAGTATTAACTGTGATTTGTGTATAAATCAGTTATTTTTATAATAAAATATGCAGTTGACTCTTGATCAACACGGGAGTTAGAGGTACCAATCTGCAACACAGTAAAAAATGTTCATGTAACTTTTGTCCCCCTCAAAACTTAACTGCTACTAGGATACTGTTGAGTTTACTGAGAACATAGTCTATTAACACATATTTTGTTGTATATTATGGGTATTATATACTATATTCTTACAAGAAAGTAAGCTAGAGAAAAGAAAATGTTATTAAGAAAATCATAAGGAAGTGAAAATATATTACTCATTAAGTGGAAGTAAATCATCATAAAGGTCTTCATCCTTGTCTTCACATTGAGTAGGCTGAGGAGGAACAAGAGGGATGCTAGTCTTGCTGTCTTGGGTGACAGAGGTGAAGGAGGTAGAACTGGAGGCTGGCACAAGCTGTGTAACTTTTATGGAAAAAAAAATCTGTATGTAAGTAGACCTGCACAGTTCCATCCCATGTTGTTCAAAGGCAAATTGTATTGTGGTTTTCGTAGAATCTTGAAATATGTTCATTACATCAAAATCCACTAGATGGAAAATCACATATATATTACTAAACAGTATGATGCATTGGTTTGTTCCCTCAGTATAATTGGCTACCTTTACAATCATATGTGTTTATCTTTTGCATTAAAAAATGTTAGACTAAGAAGGCGTCCACATGCTTCATTAGATTGCCAAAATGGTACAGGCCACAAAAAAAGTTAAATCCCTGGGCTCTGGAGACAGAACTCCTGGTTTAGAATCTCATCTCTTTTACTTAATTGCTTTATGAACCTAGTCAAGTTTCTTAATTACTCCTTACCTATAAAGTGGGGATCATGGTAGTATCATCTGCAAAGGGTTTTATGAGAATTTAAGAATTAGGGCAGTGTTAGTTCTTTTTTTTTTTTTTTTTGAGATGGAGTTCAGCTTTTGTTGCCCAGGCTAGAGTACAATGGTGCAATCTCTGCTCACTGCAACCTCCGCCTCCTGGGTTCAAGAGATTCTGCTGCCTCAGCCTCCCCCTCCATACAAAATTATCCAGGTATGCAGCACCACACCTGGCTAATTTTGTATTTTTAACAGAGACGGGGGTTTCATGATGTTGGTCAGGCTGGTCTCGAACTCCTGAACTCAGGTGACCACCTGCCTTGGCCTCCCAAAGTGCTGGGATTACAGGCGTGAGCTACTGCTCCCGGCCACATCTTTTATTATTAGTATTGAATGGAAAGAGTCGGCTAGAAATAGCGGTACTTACAAGGCATCATGATGTGAAAGTATGGCGAATTTGGTCAAAAGAAAGTTTAATTGGGAAAAAATACTTCAGCATGTTCAAATGAGATATAAAACAGGACAGTCAAATTCTCTATTTTTTATTTTCAGGGACTTGTTCTGTTGTCCAGGTTAGAGTGCAGTGGCACGATTATAGCTCATTGTAACTGAACTCCTGGGCTCAAGTGATCCTCCCCACCTCTGCCTCCCAGGTATCTAGGACTGCAAGTGTGTACCACCACTCCTGGCTAATTTTTGTGTTTTGAGACAGGGTTTCACTCTGTTGCCCAGAGCAAGGAGTGCAGGCTGGAGTGCAGTGATGTGATAATGGCTCACTGCAGCCTCGACTTCTCAGGTTCAGGTGATTCTCCCACCCCAGCCTCCTGAGTAGTAGGGACTTCAGGCACACACCACCATGTCCCGCTAATTTTGTTTGTTTGTAGAGTTGGGGTTTCAGCATGTTGCCCAGGCTGGTCTCAAACTCCTGAGCTCAAGTCATCTGCCTGCATCGGCTTCTCAGAGTGCTGGGATTATAGGTGTGAGCCACTGCACCAGGCCTGGCTAATTTTTTACTTTTTGTAGAGATAGGGTTTTGCAATGTTGCCCAGGCTGGTCTCAAACTCCTGGCCTCAGCCTCCCAAAGTGCTGGGATTACAGGTGTGAGCCACCGTACCCAGCAAGTCAGATTTTCATAATTCATGTTAGATTGGAGAGGATAGAGATACCTTAGGAAGCCAACTGAGAGAAAGTATCATAATGTGGTTACCAGATTTCATGTATGATCTGGACCTTTAGTAGCTTTATAGCCAGTTGAATCAGAATTTTTCTGGTAAGAGAAAGGTAGCTTTGTAGTGATGGAGGTATGGTACTACAGGCCAGGTTACATTCTATGGGCTACTGGGGTACACAGGAGGCTAATATAGTAACTGGAGAGTTTGCTGGTAAGTATGGAAAGCCTCTTGATCTATCCTACTCCTCAGGCTAGGGTATACCTCTTTAATATTCATATCCCTCTTTGCCATTTGCTTTTGCTACATTTTAGGCATACCGTTCTCCTTTTATTGACACATTATGTCTTTAGAAAAGTATCAAGCAACACAATTGTTGATACAATTGTGTTTTCCTAAGAATTGACTCCAGTTGCCAAGCCATATTTTATACATACAAGATTAGCAGTCATACTTTCCTAGTTTCCTTAGCAGGACTTTGGTGTTCCCAGATCTTTTCAGCCATTTTTCACTGTAGTGAGTCATTGATTTCATTTATTCACTTAAAAAAAATTGAAATGCATTACAATTCTTTTTTTTTTTTGAGATGAAGTTTTGCTTTTGTTACCCATACTGGAGTGCAGTGGTGCGATCTCAGCTCGCTGCAACCTCCGCCTCCCGGGTTCAAGCGATTCTTCTGCCTCAGCCTCCCGAGTAGCTGGGATTACAGGCATGTACCACCACGCCTGGCTAATTTTGTATTTTTATTTATTTTTTATTTGCTTCCAAACCTAACAATAATTTTGTATTTTTAGTAGAGACGGGGTTTCTCCATGTTGATCAGGCTGGTCTCGAACTCCCAACCTCAGATGATCTACCTGCCGTGGCCTCCCAGAGTGCTGGGGTTATAGGCGTGAGCCACTGTGCCCGGCCACATTACAATTTTGAAATAGATATTTGTAATAAATTTTCTCAACTCTAATATTCATTATTGTTCTATGAGCATTGTCAGGTTTTGGAGGGAAGCAGGATGGCAAAAGATAGCCAGTCTGTGTTTGAGAATCAAAAGTTGACCAGCTTTTCTGTCCATAAATCTTCTTCTACCACATGACTCTGCTGGAGCCTCTCTGAACCTCTTCTGGTTAAGAGGCTGCTCAACTTGCTATTTGTTCTTTGCTCAGTTTCTTAAAAATGTTGACTAGCTTCATTTCTGTTAATTCTTCCAAGAGTACCGTAGAGTACTTGATTTTGTAATACACTAAAAACTTATTGTAAAACCCTGAGAGAGAGTTCATATTAGAAACTAAGCCATTTATACCTAAGTCACTGAAAATCAGGTTTAGAATGCTTTCCTGATAGATCCACTCTTTGAAAGAAAAAAACAAAAGCCAAAACATTTTGTGTGTGTGTGTGTGAAACAAAGGTCTCTCTCTGTCACCCTGGCTGAAGTGCAGTGGCACAGTCCTGGCTCACTGCAACCTCTGCCTCTGAGGTTCAAGTGACCCTCCCACCTCAGTCTTCTGCATAGCTAGGATTATGGGCTCATGCTGCCACACACGGCTAATTTTTGCATTTTTTGTAGAGATGGGGTTTGCCATGCTGCCCTGGCTGGTTTCTTGACCTCAAGTGATCCACCAACCTTGGTCTCCCAAAGTACTGGGATTACAGGTGTGAGCCACTGTGCCTGGCAAAAAACACTTTTTATTTTGAAAAAATTTTAAACTTTCGGGGAAGTTGTAAGAATAGCACAGTGAATTCCCATAATGTACTTTTAACCTAAATTAACCAGTAATTGAAATTTTGCCACATTTGTATTACCTTTCTGTATTTAAAAATGTTTTGTTTACTTTTGGCTGAACTTTTTGAGAGTAAATTGCAGGCACCTGATCTCTTTCCTAAATATTTCATAGTATTACCTAAGAACAAGCATTTTCTTAGATAATCAATATACAGTAATCAAATTCAGACAATTTAACATTTGTAACCCTACTGTTTCTTGATATATAATTTATACATTTTGTCAGTCATCCCAAAGGTGTCTTCTTTTTTCAATCTAATATTATACGTTGCATTTAATTGTTATGTCTATTAGTCTTTTTTTTTTTTTTTCAATCTCTGAGAATAACTTTAAATTTAAGCTTTGGACGTACTTTTACTATTATTATGTAATAACCATAAGTGTGATATTTTAAAAACAATATCAAGGTCTGAAAGTATGTTTAAAATGTTTTGTTTTTTAAATTACCACCACAACAAATGATTATTGCAGAAGGGTCAGATAATATAAATGTTTATAGAAGAAAAAGTAAAAATCTTCCTTGAACCTATCTTCCCTGCTCCACCTCTCCAAATACCACATCCAAGAACTTAGTGTGTTTTCAGGATCTTTTCCTTTTGTTTGGTTTTTATATTTTTACAAAAGTGGAGTCATATTTTTCTACCTTTTTCCTACATTCTGTATTATCTGTTTGTTTCCATTTATATACAAGATGTGCATATCTTTTAAACAGTTGGACAATATTCTATAATATGGATGTACCATATTTCATTTTCTTAAGATGTCTGGTTATTATGTTAGGTAGTTTAGAAGAGCTTTAGGACATAGTGTGCTGTGTGAAAGGTGTCTCTTTCCAAATCTATTTCTCCATAGAGTAAGCTTTTCTGGTCATGATGGTGTTTAGGGGATTTTGCTTAGAGTTTTTTTTTTTTTTTAATCCCATACTTATTTCTATTTGTGTATGGTTCTGATGGATTAAACAGATAGTTTTTATTCTTGTCCTACTTTGATTAGTTACTTGTTTGTTTTAAAAACAAAACTGAAGGCATTTAAGTGGGATCTCTTTTTTTTTTTGGATCAGGACCTCCCTTGTCACGTAGGCTGTAGTGCAGTGGTATGATCCCAACTCACTGCAGCCTTGAAAGCAGTCCTCCCACCTCAGCCTCCAAAGTAGCTGAGACAACAGGTATGCACCACCACATCTAGATAATAAAAAAAAATTTTTTTTTTTATAGAGACGGGGGTCTCACTATGTTGCGTAAGCTGGTCTGAAACTCCTGGCCTCAAGTAATCCTCCCGCTTTGGCCTCCCAAAGCACTGGAATTACAGTGCTGGGCACCCCTGTGCCTGACCTTAAGTGAGAAGTCTCTTGAAAATGGTTGGTTTGAGACTGGCCAACAGAGCTAAGACAAAATTTGATAGGTTTGTTGTTGTTATTGTTGTTGTTTTCAGAGTGGGACTTAGTATTTGGAAGTCTACTCTCATGAATTCAGATGAGAGGCAATTGCTTTGTATAATTTCTGGTTAATTACATTGTGTAATTTTTGGTTAGTAAAAATTGTGTAATCAGATTTTGTATTTGAGTCTCTTAGCTTTGGAATTCATGTAAATGTACTTTGTTTACTTTGGTAGTCTTCTTGTTTTGTTTTTCTTTGGACACTGAGTCTTGCTCTATTGTCTAGGCTGAAGTGCAGTGGCACAATCTTGGCTCACTGCAACTTCTGCCTCCTGGGTTCAAGTGATGCTCCTGCCCCAGCCTCCCCAGTAGCTAGGACTCTAGGCACGCGCCACCATGCTCAGCTAATTTTTGTATTTTTAGTAGAGATGGGGTTTTACCATGTTGACCAGGATAGCCTCTGTCTCTTGACCTTGTGATCTGTCTGCCTCGGCCTCCCAAAGTGCTGGGATTACAGGTGTAAGCCACCATACCCAGCCATCTTTTAGTTTAAAAATTTTTTTTTTTGAGACAAGAGTCTGGCTCTGTCACCCAGGCTGGAGTGCAGTGGCGCCATCTTGGCTCACTGCAACCTCTGCCTCCTTGGTTCCATTGATTTTCCTGCCTCAGCCTCCTCAGTAGCTGGGATTATAGGTGCCCGCCACCACATCTGGCCAGTTTTTGTATTTTTAATAGAGACAGGGTTTCACCATGTTGGCCAGGCTGGTCTCAAATTCCTGACCTTGTGATCCACCTGCCTTGACCTCCCAAAGTGCTGGGATTACAGTCGTATGCCACCGGGCCCGGCCTAGTTTTTTGATTTTAAAAATTAGAGGCTCACTTCACTGGGTTTCACTTCACTCCCCAAGCTGATCTTGAACTCTTGGTCTAAGTGATCCTCCTGCCTCAGCTTTTCAAAGTGCTGGGATTACAGGCATCAGCCACCATACCTGTTTTTTGTGTTTTTGGTCAAGCTAATGGTTACTTTTGTCTCTTTTCCAGCTGAGCAAACATATTGTTATTTCAATGGAGGTTTAAGATGGTCTGAATTCCCATAGTTGCTTTTTATTTTAGAATGCTTTTTCTGTCAAATGCTAACATCTTGCAAGTGAAAATATCCTTGGGATGATGTGGGTGTTGATAAGACTGCAATTGTGTTGGCAGGCTTCTGGGAGGTCTGCTTACTGGGAGCACTACTCTGGGCTTGCAAGAACCTAGAACAAGTGGCAGTTTCCAGTTGTAGCTCTTCCTGTGGTCCACTTCCCTGCCAAATGTGGTTGGACACTTTCTTTGGGGAGGACTGTATCGTAATCAACAATGTTTGCCTCATGGTTAGCGCTTTGTAAATCCATGGTCTAACTTGTGTTTTGAGATTTTGTCTGATATTTGGCCTCATGATGAATAGCTGTTAATTACACACTCTATTTGAGGAAACAGATGATGCTAGGTTTAAGGTTTAAATTTTTTATGAGTTTTGTGTGAATGTAAAGTAGAGCAAATATTGTTTTTCATAAATTATATTAAATGACTGTAAAAACCCTTTCTATAGAAATCCATTTATTCTGGTCTTGAGCACACAGAGACTTTTTTTAATTGCCTGGTAAAAATATGACTCTTTCATTAATTTATCAATACTTTATTGGAGTATCAACTCTAAAACATAAGCTACACATTTTATGGTACTGGTTCTATGCTGAAAATGTAGTTAGAATTATCTGTAGTAAAGAGGCAGATTTCTTTGAGGTACAATAAGACATTTTATTAGAAATAGGTGAAAATCTACAAGTTTGCCTCAAGGTAACCATAATAGGTATATTTTCAGACTTAACCTTACCATGTCTATTAAAGAACAAAAAACTTTTGTTGCTATGCAATTATTCAGGAAACCAGTTGTCAAAATTATGAAAAGTATAGTATAGTCTTTATGGCAGATTAACCTAGCAGTTTGTGTAAGGAAGTAGTGCTACTAACTGATACGAACACCTTGAACACATTGAAACGGTAGTGATTGAATATAGAAAGAGTGTTCTCCCAGTTATAGTATTGTTCATGTGTATTAGGGAGATAATTAGATTCCCAAGAAATACTTGGTGCTCTTCTTTGACTAGTTACCTTTCTTTCTAAACTTAAAAAAAATTTTTTTTTGAGACAGTCTCACTCTGTCTCCCAGGCTGGAGTGCAGTGTTATGATCTTGGCTCACTGCAACCTCTGCCTCCCAGGTTCAAGCAGTTCTCCTGCCTTTGCCTCCTGAATAGCTAGGATTGCAGGTACCCGCCACCATGCCTGGCTAATTTTTGTATTTTAGTAGAGATGGGGTTTCACTACGTTGTCCAGGCTAGTCTCGAACTTCTGATTTCAGGTGACCCACCTGCCTTGGCCTCCGAAAATGCTGGGATTACAGGCATGAGCCACTGTGCCCAGCATACTTATCCTTCTTACTAGAGAAGATAATGATGGTGTCAGGATATGAAATTGGGAGCAGGAGTTAGTATCTGTGATATGACTTTTTTCCAGTTGTGCATATGTGTGCTGCACAATTTTTTGCTAGCTGTGTGTTTTTGTGAAATGTACCAATTGATTAAGCATTTTTATTTTTATCAATGCTATTTTCATCTAAGTTTTTAAAAGATATGTTTGTATATATGTATTTTTATAATTATCTACTTTTTAAGATGCTTTAATTATTAATACAAAGTACCAAGAAAGACTAACATTTCATTGAAGCCTGGCTATCTTAGAATTCATCTATTCTCATTAGACTTGTTTGGTTTTGTTGCTAGGACCTAAGGGAGTTTGTAGATCCATGTATCAGAAAATTCAAGGGCCATGATAAATATATTATAGAATATGTTATTTTAATGGAGGAGTCCTGGTAACTAGTAGTTGGGTACATGGTAGTTCATGCTTAGTAAATGTTTGAATTGGCCTGAATTTTTTTTTGGGGGGTGGAATTTCGCTCCCGTTGCCTAGGCTGGAGTGCAATGGTGTGATCTTGGCTGACTGCAACCTCCACCTCTCAGGTTCAAGCGATTCTCCTGGTTAGCCCCTAAAGGAGCTGGGATGATAGGTGCCTGCCACCATACCCAGCTAATTTTTGTGTTTTTAGTAGAGATGGCATTTAACCACATTGCCAAGGTGGTCTTGAACTCCTGACTTCAGGTGATCCGTCCGCCTTGGCCTGCTAAAGTGCTGGGATTACAGGTGTGAGCCACCACACTCAGCCTGACCTGATTATTTATAATGATCATTATTCTAATTTCTTGATAGAATGAAAGTTCTTTTACCAGAGTTGTTAATAATTGCTGACATTTATTATAAGACATTTTTTTTCTTTTATTAAAGATAGGGTTTTTCTCTGTCGCTTAGGCTGAAGTGTAGTGGCACGATCACAGCTCACTGCAGCTTCAACCTCCCAGGCTGAAGAAATCATTTCGCTATGCCTGACTGATTTTATTTATTTATTTTTTGTAGTGACAGGGTCTGGAACTCCTCGGCTAAAGCAGTCTCCCCACCTTAACCTCCCAAAGTGCTAGGATTATAGGTGTGAGACACCATGTACCTCCAATTCCCAGACATTCTTAAATAACTCTAAGATTAGGACAGAGGTCAGGGAATTGAGTGGCATGTGTTGGGCTAATGGCAGTGACTTGTTGATAAGAGCACTTTTTATGCTTCTGTTGGTATGCTAGACTACTTTTTTCTCCCAGCGTTTTCAGTTGTTTTGTACTTGTGTATTTTCCAGGATGGGTAATCCTTAAACTAAGGGTAAACTGCACTTTACCCTTGTTTTGTTGACTTTCTATCCAAATTTCTCAGATCAATAATTTCATTTATCTCTTTATGAATATTAGGGACCAAATGGAAGTAAGGAACCTCAGATGCAGTGGTAAATCAAAGGATATTTTTGAGGCTGGGTGTGGTGGCTCATGCCTGTAATCCCAGCACTTTGGGAGACTGAGGCTGGCAGATCATGAGGTCAGGACATTGCGACCATCGTGAAACGCTGTCTGTACTAAAATTAAAAAAAAGTAGCCAGGCATGGTGGTGCGCGCCTGTAATCCCAGCTACTCGGGATGCTGCGGCAGGGGATGGCTTGAACCAGGGAGGCTGAGGTTGCAGTGAGCTAAGATTATGCCATTTCAGCCTGGTGACAGAGCAATATTCCATCTCAAAAAAAAGGATATTTTTTGATATTCCAAAATACACTGAAAAATGATAGAAAATTTGGTACTCTAAAAATAGAGGCTTTTGTTCTTCTCTAAGATAGCTGATACTTTTTTTTATCTAGCATACAAAAAAATTGTTTTCTAAGTCTTAAACTGTATGATGCAATTAAAAATGTTATATTTAAATTCTTTTCATTATATTGAGCCTTTTAACCTAATGTTTAGAACAACTAGCTGAGATTGAACTCTTGAACTCTTGACAGTTTATTCAGCTAACATTTGTTGAATGCCAGACTTGTGATAAGGATACAGAAATAAGCACAATGTGCTGTGGCAGGGATACCTCACCAAGACTGGGATGGGGACCAGGTGGGCAATCAGGGAGGGCTGCCTAGAATAATGCTTGTACTTAGTCTTGAAGAGTAGGACTTAGGCACAGATGGAGTAGGCAGTTGGTAGAGGATGTTCTAGGACCACATTATGGGGAGAATACAGAGAGAGAATTAGCCCTATGCCCATTTCCCCTTCAGTTGTTACACCCACTGTAAATTGCTGAGTGCTGTAAGAGGTGTCTAGTGTAGGGAGTCCTTATTACTATATCTGATAACTCCTCATTTCTGTGGCTCCCAACTTGTTTTCCCCTTTAACTTGCTCATTGTGACTTCCCTGGCTATGATTTTAAAAGGGCAGGGGAGCTAGTGCCTCTCATTTTATAAAGGGAAGAAAAAGAAGTCCAAAGAAGTATAGGTTTTACTCACTAGCTAGTTTAGTGGCATGTCAGAACTTAGATAATATTCATTTACCAATTTTTCCAAAACTAACTTTTTTTTTTTTTTTGAGATGGAATTTCACTTTTTCTCCCAGGCTGGAGTACAGTGGCATGATCTCAGCTCACTGCAACCTCCGCCTTTTGGTTTCAGGTGATTCTTCTGCCTCAGCCTACCAAATAGCTGGGATTATAGGCACCCATCACCACGCCCAGCTAAGTTTTGAATTTTTAGTAGAGATAGGGTTTCACCATGTTGGCCAGGTTGCTCTTGAACTCCTGACCTCATGATCTGCCCACCTTGGCCTCCCAAAGTGCTGGGATTACAGGCATGAGCCATTGTACCCTTTTTAATGATGTTAAGGAATAACATTTAGAATAGCTGCCATTCATAAACAACTGGATTTCTGTATTGAGTTACTTGTTTTCCTAAGGGTCTTCAGAATTGACCTTGATGTGCTTATGATTTTTTTTCTTTTTTATTTATTTATTTTATTTTATTTTGCACCTTCTGGCAGATGTGCTTACAATTTTTCAATTTGGAGAGTGCAAGTGATTCTGTATATGAGTTGGTTCTTTCCTCTGACCTTGCAAATGTATATGCCAGAAGATTATGTCATTCAGCAAAGGGTAAGCTGGATATGAGGACCATTCATATCTGCCCATTTGTCTCCCCAGGTGCCTTAAATAGTCTGAAATCTTCATTGGAAATGAGCTTAATTCCATATGAAACTCAAGCCTTCATTCACCGTTATTCCATATATTAACGGAGACAAAGAGAAATATGTACGTAGGTAACTTGCCTTTTGTTAAGAGGGTTTTTTTTTTTTTAATGCCTTCCTCATATCATGCATTCACGAAAAAGCATTACTGCTTATGCCACTTTTGTTTTCTTTTATCATTGCATAGTGAGTCGAGGTGGTGGGAAAGTCCAAGTTCAAAGATACTCTTAGGACTTTAACTCATGGTGTTTGGTTAGAGGAACAGAGTTCATAGGTAGCAATAATGAACATAATTGTGAAGTACAAGATGTTAAAGAGCTATTCTTCCTCTTAGCTAATACTAGGGAAATTAAAGTAGATGTGGATTAACAGGAGATAATATACAATCGTGTCCACTTTTATTTTATTTTTAAATTTTTCTTTGAGACAGAGTTTTGCTTTTGTTGCCCAGGCTGGAGTTCAATGGCACGATCTTGGCTCACTGCAACCTCTGCCTCCCAGGTTCAAGCAATTCTGCCTCAGCCTCCTGAGTAGCTGGGATTACAGGAGCCCACCACTACACCCAGCTAATTTTTTGTGTTTTTAGTAGAGACAGGATTTCACCATGTTGGCCAGGCTGGTCTTGAGCTCCCGACCTCAGGTGATCCACCTGCCTCAGCCTCTCAAAGTGTTGGGATTACAGGCGTGAGCCACTGTGCCTGGCCCATGGCCACTTTAAAAAAAGAAACTTGTGTGTAAGTTGATTGGATGTCTATAAAGTTTTAGCTACTGGAAAATGGGGGTTTTATTATTCTAACCTTAGGTCTAAGTCAAACATTATTAATGTAAGACCCTAACTAATGATTCTTTGGTTCAGAAAATTGCTTTTTTTTTTTCTTTTTTTGAGACGGAGTCTTGCTCTGTCGCCCAGGCTAGAGTGCAGTTGCATGATCTCGGCTCACTGCAACCTCCGCCTCCTGGGTTTAAGTGATTCTACTGCCTCAGCCTCTTGACCAGCTGGGACTAAAGGTGCCCACCACCACGCCACGCTAATTTTTGTATTTTTAGTAAAGACAGGGTTTCACCATATTGGCTAGGCTGGTCTCGAACTCCTGACCTCGTGATCTGGCCACCTCACCCTCCCAAAATGCTAGGATTACAAGTGTGAGCCACTGCACCTGACCAGATATTTGCATTTATTTGCAGTTGTTTAAAAAACCAGTGCTAATTTTAGAATAGTATTGAGGTAGAAAGAAGGTATAAAAAATTGGAAAACACTTGAACACAGATTGTAGTTTGAAATGTCCCTGTTAGCTAATTCTTATATCTTTTGTCTTCATTAAAAGAAAGTTTGAGGGGGGGTAACATTGTTCTGTTTCAATAAAGTTTCAGGGCCAAGTGCGGTGGCTCAAGCCTGTATTTCCAGCACTTTGGGAAGCTGAGGCAGGTGGATCCCCTGAGGTCAGGAGTTAGAGACCAGCCTGGCCAACATTGTGAAACCCCATCTCTACTAAAAAACACAAAAATTAGCTGGGTATGGTGGTGGGTCCCTGTAATCCCAGCTACTTGGGGAGGTTGAGGCAGGAGAATCGCTTGAACCCGGGAGGTGGAGGTTGCAGTGAGCTGAGATTGTGCCACTGCACTCCACCCTGGATGACAGAGCAAGATTCTGTATTGAAAAAAAAAAAAATGTTCGGATTGGTTTTGTTATAGTTGAAGCCTTGGTTTACTAAAATATATTTTTAGCCCACCAATGAGTATAATACTTTAATTTTTTAAGAGGGTTCTAAGCATACCTTTATGAACAAGAGTGCAGAAAGTATAGGAGCTGAAAGAAAGTGTCTTAAAAAATGACATGTTGGCTGGACACCATGGGTCACATCGGTAATCCCAGCTCTTTGGGAGGCCGAGACAGGCGGATCACCTGAGGTCAGGAGTTTGAGAACAGCCTGGTGAAACCCTGTTTCTACTGAAAATACAAAAATTAGCTGGGTGTGGTGATGTGTGCCCATAGTCCCAGCTAGTTGGAAGGCTGAGGCAGGAGATCTCTTGAACCTGGGAGGCGGAGGTTGTAGTGAGCTGAGATTGTGCCACTGGGCGACAGAATGAGATTCTGCCTCAAAAAACAGAAAACAAACAAAAGAAAAGAAAAGACATGCAGTGGCTAGGCTCCATGGCTAACGCCTGTAGGCTCTGTGGTTCAAGCCTGTAATCCCAGCATTTAGGAGGCCAGGGTCTCTAACTCCTAACCTCAGGGGATCTGCCCTCCTCGGCCTCCTGAAGTGCTGGGATTATGGGTGTGAGGCATGGAACCTAGCCGCTGCATGTCTTTTTTTTTTTTTTTTTTGAGGCAGAATCTCACTCTGAAAGATTCTTTCAGTTCCTACACTTTCTATACTCTTGTTCCTAAAGGTATGCTTAGAATCCTCTTAAAAATAAAAGTATATTTTCTATCAAGTGTACTGACCAGAGAAATTCAAAACAAGAAGAAACAAAAAGAAAAAAATAAAGTATTACACTTACTGGTGTGCTAAAAATATATTTTAGTAAACCTGGGCTTCAACTGTAATACAACATAACCAATCTGAACTTTTTTTTTCCCCCTGGATACAGAATCTTGCTCGGTCACCCAGGCTGGAGTGCAGTGGCACAATCTCAGCTCACTGCAACCTCCACCTCCCAGGTTCAAGCGATTCTCCTGCCTCAGCCTCCCAAGTAGCTGATATTATAGGCACCCACCACCACGCCTGGCTAATTTTTGTGTTTTTAGTAGAGACGGGGTTTTGCAATGTTGGCCGGGCTCGTCTCTAACTCCTGTTGTCAGGGGATCAGCCCGCCTCAGTCTTCCAAAGTGCTGGGATTTCTGGTGTGACCACCACTCCTAGCTGAGGCCATGTTTTAAAATGAAATCTTGGGTTTTATCTACTTTGATCTGTTGAGTACTTTGGGAGTGAAAGTAAAAGACTAAAGAGTGAAGAATAGAACTTTATTAGGCAGCAATAAAACCTTGTGTGTAAAAAGTGGAGTCTTAGGATTGTATACTAAATTCATCTTAGGACTGTATATAAAATTCAATTATCAGTTATTTAGGAAGTCAAGTTTCTAAAAGAATAAAGCCAATTTGTGCATGTCTTCAGTATTTCTCAAAGACCAGGATTTTTTTTCTTCATTTCACTCTATCATAGACTGATACTTTAAAACATACAATAAAATTGAATTGCTAGAATAAAGTAAAAAATTCAGACTTTGAAAATACAAGGCCACTGATAAAATAGTTTTGTTTCAGTTGTGGTAGTGGTTACATGAATATATACATGAAATAAAGTTGCATAGAACT
Organism: Cacajao melanocephalus; assembly: GCA_963573385.1. Taxonomy (NCBI): domain Eukaryota; kingdom Metazoa; phylum Chordata; class Mammalia; order Primates; family Pitheciidae; genus Cacajao; species Cacajao melanocephalus. Next base: position 58,437 of record CAUYLG010057144.1, read on the forward strand.
ATACGCACATGGCCGGGCGTGGTGGCTCACGCCCACAATCCCAGCACTTTGGGAGGCTGAGGCGGGCGGATCACGAAGTCAGTTGATGAAGACCATCCTGGCTAAAACAGTGAAACCCTGTCTACTAAAAATACAAAAAATTAGCTGGACGTGGTGGTTGGGTGGTTGTAATCCTAACTACTCAGGAGACTGAGGCAGGAGAGTTGCTTGAACCCGGGAGGTGGAGGTTGCAGTGAGCTGAGATCACGTCTATGCACTCCAGCCTGGGCAACAGAGAGAAACTGTCTCAAAAAAAGAAGTATACAGACGTGCACACACCTAAATCAATATGAATGCAGGTGAAGATGAATAATGAAAACTGAGTAAGATCTAGTGAGTTTCCTGGTTTTCTTTTTTCTTTTTCTTTTGGAGACATAGTCTTGCTCTGTCTCCCAGGCTGGAGTGCAGTGGCGCCATCTTGGCTCACTGTGACCTCAACCTCCTGGGTTCAAGCAATTCTCCTGCCTTAGCCTCCTGAGTAGCTGGGATTGTAATCCCATGGTGGGCATGCACCACCATGTCCGGCTAATTTTTGTTTTTTTAGTAGAGACAAGGTTTCGCCATGTTGGCCGGGCTGGTCTTGAACTCCTGACCTCAGGTGATCTGCACCCCTTGGCCTCCCAAAGTGCTGGGATTACAGGCGTGAGCTACCATGCCAAACCATTTTCTGGTTTTCATACTGCACTAGAGCTATATAAGATGTCACTATTTGGGGGAGATGGGTAAAGGTACAAGGGACTCTCTTTGTTTTTGTTTTTGAGACAAGTCTCACTCCATTGTGTGAGCCTGGAATGTAGTGATGCGATCTCAAGTCATTGCAGCCTCTGTCTCCCTGATTTGGGCGATTCTTCTGCCTCAGCCTCTCAAGTAGCTGGGATTACAGATGGCTGCCACCATGCCCAGCTGAGTTTTGTATTTTCATTTTTATTTTTTATATTTTGGTAGAGATGGGGTTTCACCATGTTGGCCAGGTTGGTCTCAAACTGCTGACCCCAAGTGATCCACTTGCCTTGGCCTCCCCAAGTGCTAGGATTACAGGTGTTAGCCACTGTGCCTGGCCCAATCTTTGTATTTTTATTAGAGACAGGGTTTCACCATGTTGGCCAGGCTGGTTTCGAACTGCTTACCTCAAGTGATCTGCCTACTTCAGCCTCCCAAAGTGCTGGGATTACAGGTGTGAGCCACCACGCCCAGCCACAAGGGACTATTTATACCATTTTTGTAACTTCCTGTGACTATAATTATTTTCTAATAAAAAGCTTAAAAATATAAGCCTACTGATGACTGAACAAGGTGAAATTGCTGTGAAATTTCTAACCTTGTATTCTCAATTTTTGTACATGTAAGTAACAAATTCTTAGTCAGCTGGTGCTGGCCTGAAGACCATAGTTACATCTTAACTTCCCTTTCCTCTTCCCTTTGTGACTACTCCATATCATTGCCACTCTCATTCTCGTTACCCTCTGCACTGCTGTATTCCTCTTTTGTTCAAAATTATTTACTGTGCAGTTAATTAGTGCTAAGACCCTGGGGATATAAGAATGAGCAAGGCTTTGGCTGTGGTGGAGCCTATTTTCTAATATTGGAGACTTGTTAACCAAAGAATCTTACAAATATGTAGTTCAGGCTGGGTGCAGTGGCTCATGCCTGTAATCCCAGCACTTTGGGAGGCCAAGGCGGTAGGATCACAAAATCAGGAGTTCAAGATCAGCCTGACCAACATGGTGAGAAAACCCTATCTCTTCTAAAAACACACACAAAAAAATTAGCCAGATGTGGTGGCGAGTGCCTGTAATCTCAGCTACTTGGGCGGCTAAGGCAGGAGAATTGCTTGAACCCGGGAGGCAGAAGTTGCAGTGAGCCAAGATTATGCCACTGCACTCCAGCCTGGGCAACAGAGTGAGACTGTGTCTCAATAAAACCAAAAAATAAATATGTAGTTCAAATTGCTTACAGCTCACATTTATTAACTCTTTTCCAGGCATTATGTAAAGGAATTTTTTTTTTTTTTTTTTTTTTTTGGGTGGAGGGGGGTTATTTTGTTACCATGAAGGG
>CAUYLG010057145.1:0-119600 GCA_963573385.1 Cacajao melanocephalus
GGGGATTGGCTCAGCTTTGGCGGGCTAAGGCTGGGCCATGATTGGTTGCTCAGTGTTACCAGGCAGACTGAGGTCTATAGGCGGTCTCCCGGATGTGGAGATCAAGGGGGAGGGGAGAGGTAGAGGTTTTTCTACCAAACACAGCTCAATTATTTTGATACGTTTATACCTGTGTAACTACCACCAAAATAAAGGTATAGAACATTTCTTGTGCCCAAAAAATTTCCTTCATGTTTCTTTAGAGTTAACCCTCTTATCTCCAACTCCAGACAAACACTGGCTTGTGTTTTGTCGGCACAAATTTGTTTTGCCTGTTCTAGAGTTTTTTTTTTTTTTTTGAGACAGAGTCTCACTCTGTCACCAGGCACCAGGCTGGAGTGCAGTGGCGTGACCTTGGCTCACTGCAACCTCCGCCTCCCGGATTCAAGCAATTCTCCTGCCTCAGCCTCCCAAGTAGCTGGGACTACAGCATGCACCACCACGCCCAGCTAATTTTTTTGTGTGTTTTTAGTAGAGACGGGGTTTCACCATGTTGGCCAGGATGGTCTCGATCTCTTGACCTCGTGATCCACCCGCCTCGGCCTCCCAAAGTGTTGGGATTACAGGCGTGAGCCACCGCACCCGGCCTAGAGTTTACTGTATCTGGACTCATGCATTGTGACCCTTCTGTGTCTGGCTGCTTGTGCTCAGCATTCAGGCTGCTATAATAAATTACCATAGACTGGGCAGCTTACAAACAACAGAAATTTATTTCTCACAGTTATAGAGGCTGAAAGTTCCAAGGCCTGAGCAGATCAGTATCTGGTGAGGGACAATTCTTGGTCCATAGATGGCCGTCTTTTTGCTGTATCTTCATATGATGGAAGGGACACAGGAGTCCTCTCTGGTAATTTAAGGGCATTAATCTTATTCACAAGGTCTCCACCCTCACGATCCAACAGTTCTCAAAGGCCCCACGTAAACATTCTCTGTGTAACACTGAGCATAAGGTCCTGAGATTCATCCAGCTTGTGGCGTGCATCCATGGTTCTTTCCTTTTTGTCTTATTTTACTTTATTGTTCCTTTTACTGTGAGTAGCAGATGTACCACAGTTCACCTGTTGATGGGCTTTTTGACTGTTCCAGTTATTAGCTATTATAATATAGTGGATTTGAGCATTCTTACATAGGCTTTTGTGTAGATGCTTTTTCATTTTCCTGAGTAAATATCTAAGGAATAGAGTTGCTGGGACAGTTGATATTTTTTACCATATCAAAAACTACCAGACCAACTGTTTTCTAAAGTAGTTCTACCATTTAGACTGCTGCCAGCAATGCCTTAGTGTCCCGGTGGCTCCACATCCTCAGCAGCACTTGGTATTTTCTCTCTTTTTAATTGTAATAATTCGAGTGGATGTGAAACAGAATCTTACTGTAGTTTAAGTATGAATTTCCCTGATGACTAGTGACATGCAGCATTTTTTTTTTGATGGAGTTTTGCTCTTGTTGCCCAGGCTGGAGTGCAGTGGTGCCATCTCGGCTCACTGTAACCTCCCAGGTTCAAGTGATTCTCCTGCCTCAGCCTCTCGAGTAGCTGGGATTACAGGCACCTGCCACCATGCCCAGCTAATTTTGTATTTTTAGTAGAGACAGGTTTTCTCCATGTTGGTCAGGCTGGTCTCAAACTCCTGACATCAGGTGGTCCAACCACCTCGTCCTCCCAAAGTGCTGGGATTACAGGCATGAGCCACCGCGCCCAGCCTAGGGCATCTTTTCATGTGGTTATTGGCCTTTCATATATACCTTTGCATGTAGTGTCTGTTCCAGTCTTTTACCGTGTTTTATTTATATGTCTTTTAAGAAATGTGTTGATGTAAGTAATTTATTGAATGTACTGGCATAAAGTTGTTCATAATATTTCCTTGTTAACTCCTTAAAGTCCGTAGCGTTTGTGATGTTATCCTCTTCTTTATTCCCGATTTGATAATTTCTTTCTTCTCTCTTGTTTTTTCTTAATCAATCTGACTAAGCGTTTGCCAGTTTTATTAATCTTTTAAAAGAACCAGCTTTTGGTTTCACTGATTTGTCTCTGTTGTTTTGGTTTTCTATGTCATCAGGTTTTTTCTTCTATTTTTATTATTTCATTTCTTCTCACTTGGGTTTAATTTGTTCCCTTTTTCTAGTTTTCTAGTTTTTTAAAGGAGGTAGCTTAGATAATTTACTTCACACTTCTTTTATAATATAAGCATTAAAAATATACATATCACTTTCAGTACTGCTTTGCTGTGTTCCACAAATTCTGGTATGTTGTGAGTTTGTCATCAAGTATAAACTATTTGCAAGCTTTCCTTATGTTTTTCTCTGAGTCATGGGTTATTTAGAAATATGTTGCTTAATTTCCAAATATTTAGCAAATTTAAAATAAGTTGTTATTAGTTTTTTATTCCAATCAGAAAATTAACTTCACAACACCCATAGTTCTAAATTTATTGAGATTTAAATAGCAGTAAATAGAGTTATGTGGCTCATCTTGGTGGATTCACCACATACAAATGAAAACAAATGTGTAATGTGCTGTCAACTAGGTGAATATTTCATAGCATTATGAGGATTCATTATCCTTACTGACTTAAAGGCTACTTCTATCAGTTTTCAAAAGAGAAGTGTTGATATCTGTCTATTTGTTCTCTAAGTTTTGGTAGTTTTTGCTGCATACATCTTGAAGTTGTATTATTAGGTTTGTACATACTATGATTGTTATATGTTCTTGGTGAACTTACTCTTTGTCATTGTGAAGTATCTCTTCTTATTGCTAATAACATATTTTATCCTGTACTTTATCTGATATTAATAATAGCATTTCATATTTTTGTATTAGTTTTTATATTGTGTCTATTTTAATTTTTTTATTCTAAATCTGCCGTATATGTACAGTGAATTTCTTGTAGATTGCATTTCATAAGTTCTTGAATTTTTATCCAATATGAACATTTCTTTTCTAAAAATACAGTGTTTAGTCCATTTGCATTTAATATAATTAACAATATGGTTAGCATTAAGTCTACTATTTTACTATTTGTCTTCCAGTTTCTGATCCGTCCTTTGCTACTCTTTCCATGTGTTCTTGTTTCCTTTGGGGTTAATTTTTTTTCAGTATTCGTGTTAGTCTATTCTCAGGGTGCTATGAAGAAATACCCAAGACTGGATAATTTATAAAGAAGAGAGTTTTAATTTACTCACAGTTCTGCATGGCTGGGGAAGACTCAGGACACTTCCAATTATAGTGGAAAGGGAAGCAAACACGTCCTTCTCACATGGCAGCAGGAGAAAGAAATGCCAAGCAAAGGGGGAAAAGCCCCTTTTAAAACCATCTGACCTCATGAGAACTCACTCTATCACAAGAATAGCGTGGGGGTAACCACTCCCATGATTCAATTACCTTCCACTGGGTGTCTCCCAGACACGTGGGGATTATGGGAACTACAATTCAAGATGAGATTTGGGTGGGGACATGGCCAAACCATATTGGTATTACATTTTATTGCAACTGTCGGCTCAATAGCTGCATCATGTATTCTTGTTCAAAGTTATTATTCAGGGTTTACCATACGTATTGTAAGAACACAGTTTATTCTTAAGTATTATTATATTGTCTCCCAAATAATATAAAAATCTTACAGCAGTACATAAGTAATCCTGGCTTTTCATGGCTCTGATATGCAGGAATTTTTGTGACTGTGCTGTGTGAAATAATACAATCCCTTCATGGGCACAGTGCAAATCTCAGTTTCCAAAGTATATTAACTACATGTGATTGGATTCGGTACAAACTTTGATGCTGGTTTTTAGTATAAAAATTAGTAAGTGTTTAATAGGCAAGCATGATGATCAGTGAACAACCATGCTGTCTCTGTGAAAGTGTGCTGGTTTTTTGTCACTGTGTATCTGGGCATCTGCATGAATTTAGTTTAGACAGATATCAAGGTGTGTAGTTGTGTAAACTACTTGTTCTGCAGTCATAAACTCACATAATTTAACATTTAAAGCACCATCACTGTTGGATAAGTGTCCAGGTCACCTTTATTCATTTGGGTACCTCCAGGAAAATGTAAGAATCCACTTTTTACTAACAAATGCAACTTCCTTCATCCAGCTAGGAGATCAAGGAGTTATGTCAATGTTCAAAGCCTACTGTCTTAGACAAACCTTTCAATAGACTATCGAAGCTACAACTGGAGATTATGCAATTTTAAGCTAAGTTTTGAAAGATATAGTACTTAAAAATGCAGTTGAAATACTTAAGCATCATGGCAGCAAAGAAGGTGAGCAATATGTGTGTGCGGTACAGCAGAAACTTTTACCGCTCCGTGAAAACAACACATGGGATACAAACAGAATGCAAATGGAGTCATTGGCTCATTTTGTTCTTGTGTGCAGAACCTTTTGTGTCAGGCCGTCTCCTGGGCTGCTGGTGAGTTTATGCATTGGCCTAGCTGTGCTCTATCCGGTTGTGCCTGAAGTGAAGTGGAGGTCAGCCAGTGTCCTGCAAAAACGTTAGGAAATGAGAGTCAAGTAGGGCTTCTGATGCCCCGAAACCATGTGATTGTTCCAGTCAGCCGTCTGTAGCAAGCGCCTTGCATGCACTGTATCCGGTGATGGTGATGGGTCTACGTTGCTGTTTGCCTCTGGTAACCCATAGCACGAGAATGCAAAATTCCGGTTAGGAATGCAGTCAGTGGCAGTGTGACTAGGTGTTTCTCTGTAAGAAACTAAGAAAAATACAGCCAAGGAAACGGTTGGTGCTTCATTTCGTTTCACTGCAGGTCTGCCTGGATGGTCAACCACAGATGGGAAGGAGCCATGTGGGGCATGATCCTGCTCCCTTGCCTGGTGGAGACAGAGAGACAGCTATCGTCTCTGCCCTCCTCCCTGTGTACCCTCTCGGTGATGTCACACAGAGTTTAGCAGGGATGTTCATGTGGCCATCGTCTATATTTGTGAATAGACTCATATTTCAGTTGCAAGCAACGTGATAACTTCAAAGTTCAGTTGTTGGTTAAGGAGTATCTTTTTTTATTAAGTTGATACTAAACTTGATGTCTTTTTGCACAACTAACAGAGATTACTGGTGCTACGTTTTAGCTTTTGATTATTTAGGAAATCCTAGATCTTTAGCTTCGTGTTGCATAAGGGGTACTTTTTTAAAATTGCTTTTGGTGGGAATATTGAAGTTGACATTGCTATGATCACAAGTGTAAACGGGTATATAAAGAAGTGGCAATAAATTGTAAGTTTGCTGTTACTCATGATGCTCAGCCAAATGAAGATGCAATTAATACTCCCATAAAGAACTGGAATAATGTCAGCTCAGAAACTGCAAGCTTAGGTAGTTTCACAGAGTGAATTTTCATGAATGGAATAATCATTTTAGTGGCTCCTGGGGGTAAATTCAGGCTGTTTTACTTGATCCACTTCTTATCATTATCCTTACAAGGTCTTCTGAGATAACACAGCAGAGATAGTTGTTAATAGACTTTGTATCTATCATGTTATTAGAATTTTATCTTGATACACTGATAGAATAAGCTTCAGGAATACCTAAAAGATTTCAATGGCTTCCAGCTGCCAAATGCTAGATTTAATTATTTACTAGGACCAACCTGAGTGTTTAGGCATACCACTTGCAGTGCAGCACACAAGTATTACCCAAATTGAAATTAGGAATTCAACTGAAGTCCATGTAGAGTCAAGGAATGTGAATATTTGGGGGACCTTGGAGATGGTCCAGTTCACTTTATTTTGTAGAAAAGAAAACAGATTCAGGGAAAGGGCACATCTTATCTAAGGTGATACAGCAGGTTTGAAGCAGAAACACAATACAATCTCTGTTCTCTGGCTTCTCATATCCAGAATTATTTCATGATACTAAACTACTTATGTTTCTGATTCCTTTATTTTTTCTGTTTTATGTTTTGCCATTATTATCTTGCCAAGGTCCTACTCTTTACTCCAAACATTTAAATTTGTTACCACTATTGTCTCTTTATAAGTAAAAACACTAGTCGTTATATAAATGACTGTTCAGTTATTTTGCATTTTTTCGGTTTAGTACAAAGTTAGTAACAAATCAACATTATAGGCCTTGGCAATTCAAGGGCACCCAAGTCCTCCAGGGCACATCAGAGAAAGGCTGAATGACAGCTGTGCTGTGAGTGGAGAGAATGTAGCTCTCATACGGATATCGAGCATTTGATGTTCTTCAACAATGTCACGAATCTGCAGTTGTTTCTTCTTTAAAGTGGTGGATTTAGGTCTTGCTACACTTGACTTTCAAGCTTCTTTTGAAATAATTATAGGTTCGCAGGAAGTTGCAAAAGGTACAGGGATGCCTCAGGTGCTCTTTGGCAGTTCTCCCAGTGGTGACATCTGGCGTGGCTATAGTGCATTATCAAAACCTGGAAATTGACAAACGTACAATTCGAAGAGCTTACTCAGATCTCAACAGTCTCGTATGCATTCGTTGGGGGGTGTGTGTGTCGTGTGTGCATTCTATGCACATGTAGATGTACATGTAGATCACATGTGGATCTCTGTAGCTGCCACCTCTGCAATCAAGACACAGAACTGCAGCCTCACCACCAGGCTCCATTTTGCTGTCTTTGCGGCCACTCCGCCACCTTTTCCTTCCTCGTCCTCCGAGCGCCCCGTAGTGTGTTCTCCATCTTTACAATTTTATTTCAATAATTTATGTAAATGCAGTTGTACAAAATCTTATTTTTAATGGGAAGAAACAAGTCACAGAGATTTTTGTTAGCACTGCGAAATAATCTTTAACAATAATTTGTTTTATGTTCTATTTGTCTCAAAAAATGTGCTTTGTTCTTTTCAATATTTTCTGATTTTAGGGTAGGAAATTAATACCAAACAAAACAATCCCATTCATTTTTCCCTCGGCTTGTTTTTCACTGTCGTTCCCTAGCACTTTTTGTTACATTTCTGCTTTCTCTCTGTCTTGCATGATATAAAAGTAACCTCGTTTTCTTTATCTCTGCTAAGAAAACTTGGTAGTGAGTCTTTAACGTGAAGCCTGGACCACTTTTGTTTTGATTTTGTGTGGTGGGTGTTCTCTTGTATGATCGCTCACATGGGTAGTCCTTGTGAAGCTGGGCTTTTCCAGTGGTTTGTCAAAATGGAAATAGATATTTAACAAACCAAACACAAAATAAGGTTGCTCCAGGAATGCATCATTTCTGAGAAAATTCTACCTCTTCCAAATGTTGTTTGTGAATATTACTCATATTATCCTTTACCCCATTTAATTAAAACTCTGTATTTTTTTACACATTTGTATGACTCGGGTAATTAAATGTGAAACTAAGTGATCACCTGCCAGTTACACTTGATATTAATGATGCTACTGGGGGGCCATCTCTGCAGCAGCTGAGCCACCTCTAGGGACTTACTGGCTTTGCTAAGTGACATAGGATGGCCTTTGTACTAAATGTAAACTTATTCATCCACATAGGACGCCATTTGTATTAATAGGATTAAGAAGCCTTACCTAACCCTGGTGAAAAATTCCTTGAAAATAACAGAAGACAGAGTCCTTATTTTAAAGTAAATTAACTATTGGGAGTAATTACTATTAGTCCAACCATAACTGGATTTAATGAGAGTGAGTAGAAACAAATTACACATAATTGGAAGCTTAGCAAAAGTCAATTAAATTCTTATAATTTTAACTTCATTAAAATTATTAAATTAAATGACCAGGATCAATTAGCAGAGGAAATAAAGCCATGAAGAATACTTCCAGGAAACTGGTACCTTTTTTGAATGAAAAATATTGTTACACTTAATGATTAGAATTTAGTAAAAAGCAGCTTGATCAATTTTGCAGGCTTAGCAGTTTAATAACTTCAAATGAAGTGATTATGCAAATTGATAGTTTTAATTCAGGAGTTGTTTTAAGGAATCAAAGAGTAGAATTTTTTTGATAGGATAAAATAACATATTTATAAAAATCAGTGAATTCAGATGGTTCGGAATAAAGATATGACTTCTTTTACCCAATACTCACTTTACGGCTGGGTTAACTGTGTGAGAATTGCAGTTGACCTGTTATAGAAATTGTGCGCTTGAAAACGTATCACCGCAGTCTACGGCCATGCCACCCTGCACGTGCCGATCTCCTCTGACCTCGGAAGCTAAGCAGGGCCGGGCCTGGTTAGTACATGGATGGGAGACCCTGTGGGAATACCGGGTGCCGTAGGCTTTAAAAAATAAAATAAAATATATCACCACATTGCTAGATACAGACTTTCTCTCTGTGATCTAACTATTGTTCCTACAGCACTGCCGTCAACCCTCTACCATCACCCTATAGACCCCAAGTCAGTTTTTATTCAGCAATGTAGGTGATGTTCTGTGCAACTGGTCACCTAAGAACTTGGTGCTAATCAACTGATTACCAAAACAGTCTCCTCAAAACACAGCCAGGGTCAGTCACAGTATTGTAAGTTCTGCCTTCTGCATGTTCAGGAAAATGGAGATCTTGACTCCTTCTGTGATGCCTGATTATCTTCAGAAGGGGCTATACCCACTCACTGACTTCCAAATGTGATGGAATAAGACCGCAGTTTCAGTTAGGTGCTAAACTATCGTTAATTCTCTAATAGTGATAAAAATGTTAATTCTGTAAAGACAGTCACAAAGGAAAGAACAGTAGCAAATAGGTCTCAGGAAATCTATCAAATGAGATGTTCAGATGCAGTGCAGCTTTGTTCATACTAAGCTATACACGATGTCTCCAACTAAACCAGCTCCATACACACTGCGGGTGTGGCACATTCTTTGCTGAAGTGTGTATGCCAGTTTTCTCATTTTTTAAATGGCAGGTGCATATTTAATCAGGTTAGAGTTGATAGATTATGATACTATCAGTGCACTGGGTGAATCCATTAATGACACTGTGAGATTTTGTGCAAAAATGGAATTGAGAAATGTGAGTCCAAACTTTGAAGCATAAAGGACATATGCTTTTAACTAAGAAATTTCTCTCACTTTCATCCCTTATGTGCACGATCCAGGCCCACCCAGCCATCATTCTCACAAAGCACAACATCACTGCTGACAAAGCAAAATACATTTATAAAGTATCTAGTGAAACTACTGGTAGAGATTATATACTCAATAAATAATGAGTATTATAATCACAAATAATTTGATCTTTGCCAGTGTAAAATGTATTTTTTTAATTTTCTTGGTTTTTTGTTTTTGGAGACATAGTCTCCCTCTGCCACTCGGACTGGAGTGCAGTGGCGTGCTCACTGCAACCTCTGCCCCCCGTCAAGTGGTTCTCCTGCCTCAGCTGGGATTACAGGCAGGCACAAGCACGGCCCAGCTAACTTTTGTGTTTTTAGCAGAGACGGGGTTTCGTCATGTTTCCCAGGCTGGTCTTGAACTTTTGGCCTCAAACAATCCAGCTATGTCGGTCTCCCAAAGGGATTACAGGTGTGAGCCACTGTGTCTGGCCACATTTGTTTTAATTTGGAGAATAATTTTTCAGTAAGGTTGTACACATGGGAAGTCCTATGGTCCCGCGTGTTTGAGACCCTTTTTCTCTTTTTGTCTCCACGTATGACGGACGGTTTGGCTAGGTATAGAACGCTTGGTTTGCACTATGCTTTACTGCTCACAGGTCTGTAATCTTATCTTTGTTTCTATCCTCTGTACCAGCTTGAGTAGGATTGGAGTTTGGGACTCACCTGTAAAACTTCGTGCCCGTTGAACAACTCCATCTTCCCCTCCGTTAGCTCCTGGCACCTGTTTCTGTTTCTGTTTCTAGGGGTTTGACAACTTTAAAGACCTCATATAGGAAGACTCATGCCATACTGTGTTTGTATTTTTGTGACTGGTTTATTTCACTTGGTATAATATCCCCAAGGTTGATCTATACATATGACAGGATTTCCTTCTTTTTTAAGGCTCAATAATAATTTATTGTGTATATACAACTTTTTAAAATCCATGCATCTGTTGACAGATATTTAGGCTGCTTTTACCTCTTGGCTGTTGTGAGTAATGCTGCAATAAACATGAGATGAACACGTTTCTCTCTTTTTTTAGTCTCTTTACTTTTGTTAGAAGCTTTTGATTCTTGATTTAATGAGTTCTGAATTTATGCAGAGGTATCTACTCGCAGTGACCTAAAGCCTTGTCTTCTCCTATGCTGCACAGCCTTCAGACCGAGGTCTCTAGATGCTTGAGGTTTGCAGACGTTTCCAGAGCAGTCGCGGTTTTTGTATTCATTGACCATTCAGGTTTTCTGCTTTGTCATTTTCCCCTGGGTATTTCTCTTATTCTCTTGAAAGCACAACTATGCATTTAGATCCATGTTTACTGTGTTTTATCTTGTATTTCTATGTGTTTTTGCAATAATGGCTTTTCAAAACACCCATAACTTGTTGCTTAAAAGGAGGTTTGTTTCAATGTGCCTTGGAAATATCCAGTTTCATACTTACCTGGCAGAGCAGATACCATGATCTTAAAGGCAGTTTTCCCAGTGCAAGGCTTATCCATTACTGTCTGGATCCATTTCAGGGATATGCTGATCCTTGTAATTGCCCCAAATGTGGAAAACTCAACTGCAAAGTTTGTGGTAGTGGGTGACTGCATTATGCATTCAGGTATGAATTCAATTGGATACACAGTTTCACACAAACAATAATAACATCTTCTATATAAATTATTCTTGTGTATTAACACATGGGGATCTCTAGTACTCCTGCTGAGATATGTGAGAATCTACTCTCGTTTTGCTATTTTTCTCCTCACATCACTCTACTTCTTTTAATATTCATTGCTTCTCCCCATTTCTGGACTTCAGTGCCTTTTCTTTTCCTTTGCAGGAATGACTTCTCTTTCCTCATCCAACTCATTAATCTCTGCCTCCTACGCTAAGGGTAGGAAAAAAGAAGGAAATCCATGACCCAGCGTGGGTCATCAGAATGCCACACCCCGGGACAGCATTGGTTTGAGAGTAGGCAGATGATTCTGTTGGACCATACGTAGAACTAAGTAGAAGAGAGTTTTACACCTCAGCTTAGCACGATGCTAGCAGAGAACTACTGGAGTCATATTTCCTGCTCTAGGGAAGAAAAGGATTTCAGTTTGGCGATGAAGCCAAGACACCAAGAAAGTGGGAATGAAAGACCTAGAGACAGGGAGTCCTGGCCCCTTGTTGGGTGCTGGCGTTAGCTTGAGGTCTGGCTTTGCTTCTGCTCTTCCCAACATTTGGTAAGAGGTGCTCCCAATTTGTTTTCTAAGATACCTGGTTCACGTTGGATGTCCATCTTTTCCAGTCAAGGGCCCTGAGTCCTTGTCGTCTTCATCAAAAAAGTATCTGTGAGTATTTCACTTCTCATTGACATGCGTTTGGTGATGAGCAAAGTGATTCACACAGATGAGTCTCTGCGTCTTAGTAGCTTCTATTCTAAGAGCTGTACACCTGGCACTCTTTCTCTGGAACTGTAACTACTAAGTTCAATGAATCTTTATTAATAATACTCAATTTCTGGATATATAGTTAAAAATTAATTTTAATAGTTGAAAGGCATTCATTTTTCAAATAAGTTCAGACAGTGCAGTTGCATGCTAAGTTACTTTTATTTTGTGTTTTTGTATTTTTAATTTTTTTCCATGGGTTATTGGGGAACAAGTGATCCTCAAGATGGATCAAGGTCTTAAATCTACGACTATAAAAATTAAATCTAAGACTATAAATCTAAACTATAAAAATTCTAGAAGATAACGTTGGAAAAACCCTTCTAGACATTGGCTTAGGCAAAGATTTCATAAACAAGAACCCAAAAGCAAATGCAATAAAACAAAGGTAAAGAGCTGGGACTTAATGAAACTAAAGAGCTTTTGCATGGCAAAAGAGCAGTCAGCAGAGTAAACTCACAGAGTGGGAGAAAATCTTCACAAGCTGTACATCTGACAAAGGACTAATATCCAGAATCTACAATGAAATCAGACTAATTAGCAAGAAACAAACAATCCCATCAAAAAGTGGGCTAAGGACATGAATAGACTTTTAGGTTACTTTTAGGTATTTGTGTGTGCAGATCTGTTGGTGTCAAGGCTAAGCTGTTCCTTTCTCTAGACACGTAGGAAAACGGATGCTCAATAACTTGCCGTGTAACAGCTGCCATTCCGGGCCCCTGGGCGTTGGAGATTTGGTTATCTTTTCACTCAACTGACAATTGATATATTGTTTGCACTGAATAATCCGGCTTTGTTGAAGCACACCAGTTTGTGTTTTTAATTCCAAATCTTACCTCATTATGAACTATTTTCTATCCTTTCCTCTAGAGAAATGCTAATGCTGCTTGTTTATGTAGAAAGTCAAGTTCAGGACTTGATGTTGACATTTTGGCTTGCTGTCACAGGCGAGAAAGAGTAATGCTGTTTTTGTGTGTTGCATTTTCTTTCACTTTCCCTGCCCTCTGCATAGGAGCATGCCTTTAGCAATAAGGAGTCCTTATCCAGGTCACTCCGTCATTAACCACCAACCACAGACAGAAATGTCTTTACTAGGTATTTTGTTTCTTTTGATTAATTTGTCTCTATTTCCTTTGTTCTAAAGCCTATAGTGAGTAATGGTATTTGGAATAACAGTAGGGCTCCCCACTGTGTACCCTTTTGCTTAAATCAAGACTTAGCTGATGAACTGAGGAATCAAGACTGGGCTCTGCGGCTAGGAGGGCCTGGGGCCTGTCAGACACTCTTCGGTGACTTGAGGTGCTGAGTGACTCACAGTTTACTGAGGTGACCACCTACGTTCACCCGACACTGTCACAGACAGTGCCATGGGGCCACCAGGCACCGACACACACTGTCACAGATAGTGCCACGGGGCCACCAGGCACAGACACACACTGTCACAGTGCCACGGGGCCACCAGGCGCAGACACAGACTATTGGTGGTTGTACTTTGGAATATGTAATTTTGTGTTTCTGGTGAGCTGTCATCTTTTCTTTTCCTGTAGAATTATGTTTCACTGAATTATGCTATTAAAACTCATCTTTGAGTTTCCTGTAAAGTCATTGCTGAGGACATGGTTTTTACATTTCACAGTGATTTCTTGAGGAGGAACTAAGAAGTAATTGTTTTCTGGACTCACCTGAAAAACTTGAGCTTTATTGAAGCAATTGTTTTATTTACACGAAGTAGACAATATGAATTTCGTTAGCTTTTTGGATTGACTACAAAGCATAAAACCAACTTTGTTCCTCATCTCTGGCAAAGGTGGAGGGTCGTTGGCTTGCATTGTGTGACAAGTCTTATATCTGACTCTGTCCGCTCTTTCCTTTTGCCTTACATTTCAAAGACCTCACTTTTTTCTTTTCTTTTTTAAAAAGTATTTTATTATGTGATTTTATATCAATTTTAATAAAATTTCTCTTTTGTAAAAAAATGCAAAGCATAAATAAAATAGGGTAGCCATTTATTCTAGTTATGACGAATCTAACCTACACTCATATGAGAGAAAGCTCCTCTAGATGGAGCATAAGGCAGAAGCAATAAACCTGCACACAGCCAAAGGAGAATCTCAAGGGCCTGGATTCAAATCTCACACGTGGCTTGACAGTGGTCTCCTTCACCCTTATTTCAAGGCCTAATCTTAGGTTACATATCACTTAAGGAAGCTTCAATACGTAATTTCAAAGCCTGTAGTAGATGTAAAATGAGAAAATTAGAAATAAGGAGCTCCTCCATGAGGGTACTGACAGCAAGGGAAGGGAGAGAAAAAGTCACACGGTGGAAAGACAGACCAACGCAAATGCCGTCATGCGCTTTAGCAGGCCTCGTCGTATCTATTGTGTATGTGCGTTTATGACACAGATTAATCTGTTTTATGTAGCCCCGTGCTCGCAGTGTTGACTGAGAAATTATCAGCCAAATTCAAAGCTTTTAGGCTTTGAAAATTGCTTACAAAATTTTCACCCAAAATATTTAAATTATTTAAAGAAATGTATTGTTGATTAAAGTTGGAATCCTCGATTAAAGTTTTGGCTATCCAGAGATCTTATGTTCCAAAGACTTTAAATAGTTGCTTGTTAGATGATGTAAATGATTATCATTATCCTACATTTAAACTTCTAATTTATGTAAATTATAAGTGAAATTGAGAGCCACACAGGAAATATTCAATCCCTGAAGCTCTTACAGCAGCATTGATCAAGGAGATTAGAAAACACATGGATACAGCTTTATTGCCTTCTAGTTTGTTGCAAAAGTGTTATTTGGTAGTATGCAAATGACTGAATAGATGTGCAGATTTCCAGGGCCTTCGTAGCAAACGGTTTTGTGTCTACCCTAGTGTGCAAAAATGCTTCCTCTAAAATGTATGCTGTAACTGTGTTTTATCTTATCTATAAGTACATTTCTCCTTGGTTTAATATTAGGTATTTTCAGGTGCGAGAAATGTATGCACATTATAGATTCAATGTATGTAGGTTATATGTGTAAATATTTATTGATAAGAGCATTAAACCCCTGCCTTCTGTGCTGGATAAACTCCTGAACTTAGCCTCAGAAACACCCCAGTAGCCTCCCTGGTAAGCACAAGACTCTTCCTCTAATCCCCTTGGGTCTCCCATGCTCCCACTTCTCTGAGTGTAGATCAACTGCAGCAATAAAGTTCATTTCCCCAAAATAAGGCATAGTGTTCAGGTTTTGTGATACCTGATTGGTTTACATTGTTGACATGTGGGGCCTCAAAGGGGTAAAAATCAGAAGCTTCTTGTTCTGAGTGCAAGGGCAACATCACCAAAGCACATTTATCAATAAAGGCCGCTTTGCCTCTTGCTTTTTTATTTTTGCCAAAATTCTCTGTAGGTTTATTTCTCTAGAGGATTTCATAGGAAGGAGTGGTGACTGGGCCAGGGAGAATGGATTATTTGATCTGCGTTATCTTTACTTTTATGTTATATCTTTTATTTTAAAATTTGGGGTTAAGTAGGAAATCAATGCACATGGTTAAATACTTAAAAAATTTAAAAGTATACATTGAAAAGTCTTCCTCCTCATCTCATAATTGTCTCTACTTCAGTTCCCATGGCCACATTATTAGGATACTGATATTATTAATTCCTTTTGCATGCTTCTACGGTTTCTGTTGGCATATGAAAGCAAAAATAAATGTACACCTGTATGTTCTCTCCTTTTACATAAGGACAGTTTATTGAACACACTGTTCTAAACCTTACTTTTTCCCTAAATAATATTTCATATGTCAATAGCTAGACTTTATGTATTTTTAAAATGAAGACATAGAATTCCATTGAATTTAGACAATAATTTACTTAACTAGTCCAAGATTGAAGAACAATAAAATTATTTTGAATCTTTTGTTAATAGTGCTCTGATGAATACACTTATGCATACATTATTTTACACACGTTCAACTATGTTGTATAAACCCCAAAGTGGGATTGCTCTGTCAAATATTACAGGTATTTATAACTTTGATGGATATTAATTGTCCTCCATAGAGGTAGTAAAAGCTTACACTCCTCAGCCTTACTGATGGTATATATTATTAAACTTTTAGGTCTTGCCAATCTAAAGGTGAAAAATAATATTACATGGTGATTTAAATGCCTTTCTCATTTTATAACTGAGGTTGACATATCAAAGAATTATTTAAATTTTTCTGAGACCTGTTTATCTTTGAATCCTTTTCTATCATTAATTTTTTCCTTCTTCATTTCTAGAACTTCCTATACTCTTTATCTGTGATACGATTACAAATGTCTGCCCTCCGACTTGTTATATGTCTTTAGATTCAAATATCTGATTTTTTTTTGTCGTGTAGAAATTTTGTAATTGTGTGTGATAAAATGTTAATACCTTATGGACTCTGGATTTTCAAGAATAAAAAGGTTGTCCTCACTTCCAAGTTTTAAAGAAATTCTTCAATGTTATTTTATTTTTTTGCATGGTTTTATTTTTATTTATATTAAAAGTTTTGTCTTATTTGGAATTTATTTTGGTACATGATGTGGGAAATGAATCCAACTCTATTTTTTCATATATTTTTCTAGTTGTCCAAATACAACATTGTTGAAACATCTCATCTTGTCCCCTTGATATGAGATGCCACCCTAATTTCCTTTACTTAGAGGGTTGGAGTCTGGGATGAGATATACTGGCAATCAACCTTTCCTGGGGTGGAAGCACACGTCTTTGACTGGGAGTGGGGCTGAAAAGGAGCTCCCATGTTCTTGGTCATGTGATGTGGAGAAGCTCTTCTCTGACTTGGGGCTGGAGGAGGCAAAAGGAACTAGCTCGGCTCAAAGGACAGAGACTTCCACTGTTTTGTTAACGTTTAGAAGATTTTCTTGAATAAATGCTTATTAATTTGCTCTCTGCCTTTAGGTCAATTTCCAGAGATTTTAAATGTGTTTTATAATTTTTGCCGGTTAAACAGTTGTTTCACTGAGAGGAAGAGAGTATCCCAAGCTCTTCTCCTCTGGAAATCTGATCAGGTTCTTTTTTAGCCCTTCAGTAATGAATAATTATATATATGTATATTATATTTACATTTATACTTATTGATACAACAGTTATGCTTGATGTTCCATGCATATGTGATAGGATCTTATGTGTTCATAAATGCTAAAAAGGTTTTTTACTATGTGATCTTTTTTATTTGCTTGTGAAAAAATGTTTTACTGGTAGCTTCATTTGGGGACTTGCTCAGTGGTAATTTTTTAAACGACAGCTTTATACAGTATTTTGATAATTTATTCATTTACCCAGGCTGGTGACTTCTCTATTTCCCTCAGTGGTAAAAGTAGGTGTTTCTCTTTCTACTGCCTTCTGTGGCTCTCACCACTGGGATTTGGTCAATAGCAGTGTCCCCGTCATGTCATTTAGTATTTGTTATCTTGCTGTTACATGCACTTTTTCTAACATCTGATTTACTCCTTTGAATGACCTGCTTTGAGTCCTGGCTGTTACAGCTGAGGTGACCAAGTCCCCGTCCTCAGAACCGCACCTGTGTGTGCACATCGTGTCTCTCAGTTCTGGGGCTGCTGGCAATGTCAGGGTCTCAGAGAATGAGGCCCCTCAGAGGTGAAAACTTGTACAAATGGCATTATATGCAGCAGGCTTCATCTACCCTACGTGCTCCATTCCTCTTCCACTTTTTGTTAGTTGCGATACTGGTTTATTTCCAGGGCATATGGCATTTGTATTTATTTTATTACCCTGGTTCTTATGTTTATTTTTGTTTTAGTCAATTCAATTCACAATTATAGTATTTCACCATAGTTTCCTTAGTCATCTCTTCATTGGCTGAAGTTTATTCTCTGGGACTCTTCCCAAGTAGAAACATATTCCCCGAGTTTGTGCGTATTTAAAACTGCCTGAAGTATACATTTGAAATATAGTCTGACCAGGTATAAAACCTTTCGTTCTCATTTCAGTTTTTGAAAAGCTTGTAAGTATTGTCCCACAGTGTCTTGGCATTAAATTTTGCTAGGAAACACACATGAGGCTGGCTAGTTACATTTTCTTTCTTATGAGTGACTTGATTCCTTTTCCTGACAGACTAAAGGATTTTTTCTTTAATATTTCTTTAAAACTTTCTAGGATGTTCTCAGTGTTTCCTTTTCTGTGGAATCTAATTTTATTCTGGAAAAGGTTTCTTGAATCAGTCCTTAAAGTGATTCATGTTGTTTCAATGCTGTGGTTTTCTCTTTTGGTACCCTCCTTTTTAGTATATTTTAGATCGTCTCCGCTAATCTTCTATAGCCGTTGTGTTCCCTCTGATACTTTTTAGATTCTCCCTTTATTTTAATCTTACTTTATTTACTTTTACTTTTTTTATTTCGATTTTCTATGTTCTTACTGTTTTCTAAAGTCTCTTAATCTCTGTGCTTCTTCCAGGTTCACCTTCGTTTCTGTGAATGTTTTTCTCTTATTGTTTCACCACTTCTTTATCTGAGCTCTTGTGTTTCTGCTTCATTGTCTTCCGTTTTTGACCTGATGGCTCCACGGAGTTTTCCTTTCACGGCCCAGTGTTTGAGTAGCATTTCGTCTCGCTTTTGGCATGGATTTTCTTGCTCTGTTGGTAGGTTTTGCTTTTCTCCCCACAGCTTTTTCTTATTGTGTCTTTACATAAATCAAAAATTATTAAATACTGAATTAACTGAAATGTTTTTAACCAACAATTTGTGAGTTTCTATGCAGAAGAAAGGAGGAGGCAAAGTTGTCTCGCAAGCTTAACAACCCAGCAGTCTTCTTAAGCACCGTAGAATTAGGTGGTTTCTGCAAATACGGCTCAGTGGTGGGGCTCTTTGTAGAGCATCCCCCTCTCCGAGTGAAACTGGGCCCAGAAAGGCTTCGGTGACCTCTGTTCATAGAGGCTTCTGAATCCGTTATTGCAAACAAAGAATGCAGCTTTTGTATTTGCGAGTCCCTGTCCTGCAGCACTGTCTGAATCCAGCCACCGCCGTGCCCTTAAGCCTCCATTGTTCTCCTCTTCCTTTTGTCTTGCTTGACTTGCCTGATTTCCGCTGTCTGGAGTCTCTGTCTGAGTACTTTTGAGTCTATGGTCCGTATCTATTTACTCCTAGTTTTGCTTAAAATGGAATTGTATTTTAAAATATATTCTTGCTGTTTTCAGTATTATTTTTGGGAGAAGTAGTAAGCAATGCTGTTCATTCAACTCTGGTCATGGCACTGGGATGTCCCTTCATTGTTCTCTATTCACACATCTCTAATCAAGCTCCTAGACTTCTCTGAGGCTTATATTAAAGTGACTTAATACATGTCTGTCAGTGTTTCCTACATTTTCTACTCTTCATATGTCTCATATCCGATGTTTCAGTCGGAGTTCCCAGTGCTTGGCAAGAGTAGCCAAGCTCTGAATGAATTCCATTTCTTTTCCCCGGCTTCCATCAGTGACAGGAGATACTCTGCAGGGTCTTAGTGCAAGCTTAACCACCCAGCAGTTCTCTCCTTTAGTTTAGAGCCCCGTAGTCAGAGCCGGTCAGTAGCTTGTAGTGGGACACCCAGAGTGGACACTTAGATGGGGTCTGGGAGCAGAGCATTATGTCCAGTCTTGAATGACAGCTGAGACACATTGAAAGATGGAACCAGCAGAATCACAGGCTTCATGGGTGACCTGGGATTTTCCTGCGTTCAGTTGGTAGAAAAGTGTGAAGGCAGCAAGTCCCTCTCAGATTCAGAGGGAACATAATTTTGGGAACAACTGGCATCATGCCATTTATTTATTTCACTTGACAAGAATTTACAAACATCTTCAATATGTGTCACAACCATAGACTGATGTAAAATAAAATACAAACGCACAAAAGAGAACACAAAAGTGGAAAATAGCAAGTGACACACAGAGGAAAGAATCACTGGAGAGGATATCAAAGACTGTTCCCCAGAGGCGGCGTTATTTGGAAGTGACAGCGTATGTAGATGTCAAGGAAATAAGTATTTTTTTAAAGAAAGATTTTTTTTAAAGAAAATAAGGTTTATTAACAATATGCAAAACGGATGAAATTCAGTTGATAACACTATGAAAAATCATTTTCTGTACAGAATAAGAAAGTGTCAATAACGTTTTAGCTTTTGCTTCTCTTTAGTAGAGAATTATCAGTGTAGTTATCAGTATCTTAAGGGAAGTACTTACATGTATTGTACTTTTTGAAAACTAGAATCACAGAGTGTTCTAAATTATTATAGTAAAAATTGGATTAATGATTACCATTCAGCTGGAATGTCAGGAAAATGTCGAAAATGACCAAGAGTTTACCAGGAAAAGGCTGCAAAGGTAGCACCCGGTCATACTTTTAAATGACAGACAGACACATACACACAAAAGAAACATGTAACTGGAGGAAACTTGTTAGTGCGCCTGTGTTTAGAATAAGTAAAATGAGTCGAATTAATAGTTTCCATCCTGATGACCTCATTTGTGCTGGGAGCCAGAGGAGGGTTCCGTTGGCATTATCCTTGCACCTACTGGCGCTGCACAGCACAGAAAGCGCAAGGACTGAAAAGGTCATGTCTTTATGCTCGGAAAGCTCCAGTGGTTACAGAGTGCAGAGGCCCATGCAGAAAGCTCATCACCCGCTGTGTCTCTTGTCTTCAAAATTCTTAATCAGGTTACTGGCAGTAAGAATGCCGTTCCCTCTGGCTAACAGACAATGAGGCATTTATACCAGCAAGTCAGCTGAGAACAGCACCTGCCAACATTAAGAAGTTAAAAGTGCCGCTGGGACAACGAAGCATTGACAAGGCCGGCTGCTGATCTTGTTCCTCTTGTCCGATTCTTTTCTTTTTCGAGGCTTATTTCTGGACAGTCGGTTTTCATTCCTTATGCACTCATCTACGCTGCTTTGAAATGCCTTCGTGGTGGCAGAGAGGAATTAGCACGTAGAGTCTGGAAACCAACTTCTAAATTTTGTTAATGAGCTGAGTGTAGTTCCCCTGTATCTTTTAGCTGACTCCAGGAGCATTAATGAAAAGTATATACATATGAATACAGGTGTAGTAATAAGAGAATCATCAGTCACCCTGAATTTAATTGGTGTCACCTTAGCTTTCAGAAGGGCAATAAGAGAGTATTGACACCTGCAATCATTCAAGACTATTTTGCTTACTACAGTAATTAGCTCACTTTAAAAAATTAGGTGACCTTTCAAAAGTGAGTAAAACAGAATTTGGTGAGAAGTGTTAAAATACATGCTTGTGAATAAAGCATGAGTAGAATAGCGTAGATATTTAGAGTTTGGAGGGACCTATGGTCATTTTGTGCAACTTCTATTTATGAAACCCTTGGAACACTCTTTTTGTGCATTGTATCTAGCAACTGGAGGTGATTTCAACGTGTCTGATATTCCACAGTCTCTCATCTAACATTGTTAATTCTTAGACACTCTATGTGTAAAATACCCTATCGTCTAGGAAGCATGTTTGACCTTTTGGGTAGGTGCAATTTATTCAACCAATGTTTGTTGTATGTGCATTGGATTCCATGATGATTGCTTTTGGCAAGAAGACAACACAAAACATGGCCTCTGAAGAGCACAGATGCTGGGATTTGGAATGAGACATACAAAGAATAACTTCATTAAAAGGTTGAATATTGCATCATACAAGTTAAACACTCTTGCCAAGAATTATCAGTAACCATAATAGCTGATGAAAGTGGACATAACTGCAAATCAAAGCAGTGTGCATCTCTTGTTTCTAAGCAAAAGTTTCCACATTAAAGAAACCTTCAAAATGACATTTTTACTTGTAAGATACACAAGAGACATATTTGATTTAGGAGACATTCAGAGCAGTTCTCTGCCTTTGCTGCCTACGTTCATCGAAGTGCTTTAGTAATAGTTGCAGTTTCGGTAGTTATCTGCCAAGTCAGAAATGAATCCAAACTACCATATTTTGGCCTTTCAATTTAACTGACGCAAAGCAAAATTCATTAGTGTTCAGTGCCTCCCCACGAGCGCAAGCCCAAAGCATGTTTTCGCGTCATGAAAGACTCCTCTAGCTCTTCTTGCAGCAGCTTGGCTTCGAGCATTCTTTGAACATGCACTTGGAGAGACACTAGATTTGACAGCACACATTACAATGGATGGTTTTCTGATTGGACCTGACCGCTTCCTAGCCTACATCCTTCTATTTTTCTACATAAACTCTGTACTGCAGCAAGTAATAGTAATTATTATTATAGTTGCTAACATTTGCTGGTCTTATTGTTTGCTAGGCACTGTGCTGAGAACTTCACATCCATTTATTTCATTTCATCTTATGCTACAAAACTTTTCTGTTCTTCCAGTTTTACCAAACTGAGACAGAGGTAATTTCCTGAAAGATGTCTATCTTAGTCCGTTTCTGCTGCAATGTACCTTAGACTGGGTAATTTATGAAACAACAGGAATTTATTGCTAGTAGTTCTGGAGGCTAGACGTCCAAGCTCAAGGCAGCAGTGGATTCGGTGCCTGCTGAGGGCCCATTCCTCATAGATGGTCTTCTCTGTGTCCTCATATGGCAGAAGAAGGAAGCAAGCTGTCCCAGGCCTTTTTTATAAGGGCACTAAACCCATCGTGAAGGCTCCACCCTCATGCCTTAGTCACCTCCTAAAGACCGCACCTCTTAATATTATGGCATTGGGAATTAGGTTTCAACATACGAATTTTTCAACATATCAATTTCAGATAAAACAAATACAAGTTTCCAGCCTTAACAGCAGAAGAGTCAGTGTCTATGTTTATACAAAAGAACAGTCTTTGGGAGTACTGGGCTGCTTTCAAGGTGAGTAGGAGCTATTCCAGAATTACAAAAATGGTATATAAGCCCCTAAGTCTAACCAGTGCTTTGGGTTTTTCACTTATCTTATCTGTAGCCACCAGGCATGTAAAATTACGACATCAATTACATTTGTATACCTTTGCCTCTTGTCAATTTTTGTTGCTTTTTTTTTTTCTTTTCAATTTAATTCACAGGCCCCAGAACAAAATCTACGATGAGATAGGAAGATCTTTTTTCCTACCCAACAGAATGCTGAAGATGGAAATACTTTTTCTTTGGTTTACAGTAATAAGGAGTGTGATTCCTTTTTTTTCCTACCTCTTCTACATTTTGAGAGCTCTGTAGCTTAATGAGCTCCCAGGCTTATGAACACCCTGACACAGCTAGTCTTGGAATGCTGCCTAGGATTTGAACACTTAACATGCTACTCATAGTGCCATAAAGTATGTGGGTGGAAAGTGTTGTCTTCCAGTGTGGGCACAGAGAGCTTGGCACGGCTTGTTGCCAGCCTCACACCACATCTGTCTCCTGCTTGCGTGCTTTATATCCAGGGTCACACAGTCAATTTTAGATATATTTTTAAAACTCTTATTTCTATATTACTAAATTATTCATTAGGAGCCAGACTCTTCTAAGTTACTCTGGGAAGATACCTTAGGCCTTCCGAGGACACAAAATTGTCATTCTTATAATAAAAAGCATTTGGGCAGGAATCAGAAGACCTACATTTTCATTCAAGAACTGATACTCGTTTGTGTTGTGATGTTAGACGGATCCATTATTGTCTCTAAGCCACAATGTCCTGAACTCCAAAACCACAGCATTGGCCTAGATGGTGTCTTAGGACTCTCCTTAATACAAACTTTGCTGTATGCTCTCAGGCTACAATTTAGTCTGTTACTCTGGTAATAATATCCTTTCAGGCAGTAACTTGGAATAAAATTCGATTTTGATAAACTCTCCAGAAAACTGGAGAAGGAGAGAATTTTCAGTATTGTTGTCCTGTGGATTGGAATATGTTGTAGGTCACGTCATAATTCCTGAAACATTATAAAATGTAAAAGCCTAAAGTAATATGCTTAGCCAGTAACAAACACAGCTGTGCTTAGAACACCACAAATCTATTAGAACTAGGTGAAAATTTGCTGGTGAAGGTACTCGTGAAAATAGAAATGCAGTTTACTTAAAAACTATTCACTTACATCTGCCCACAAATATAGAAACATCTGAATGCTCAGTTTTAGTCTATTCCTTAGTAGGTTAAAATGCTCTGGGCTGACTTCTCTCTTCTTGACTTGGAAAGAAGAGAAGCCTTGTTTTCACTCAGTATGAAGGAGCTCAGGATAGTCACATTTCAGCTTTAGATGCCTGAGAGCTTTGTAATGCAAATCAGACACACTGCTCCTTTTTTCTAACCAGCAACTTAATTTGGGACAGGATTGACTGACTAGAAAGTTTGCTAATCAGTTTGAAACAAAACTAGGCTGGGGGCCAAGGGAAGTTTGCCAGAACCTTCCAAAGACGAGGTCGACAGCTGGTCTCACTTTGGAAATGCTTTTGCCCATTATCTTATCATTTGGTTCATTGTATATGGTCCACATCTCAAATTACAATGGTTATTTTGAAGGCATTCCAGAGAAAAGGAATAGAAAAGAAAAGACCCTACCCGTGGCTTAAAGAACCGATTTTACAATACTTAGGAAACGAGGTTCCCTGTTGTAATTTAAAGTCCACCCCGACTATTTTAGAGTTGGTAGGTATGTTGACAGCTATGAATTACTGCTGAGCTCCAGCTTGTGGACGTAGCTGATGTGACAGCATTTGTTGGTGAAGCAGAGAAAACAACTTTGATTTGACCGTGAAAACATATGAATTCCTGAACTATTAAAAATTATAACTCTTCTTTGTGTCATTCTCCAAAGTTTTAAAATAAAATTAGATCATTGTGCCCAAACCAAGAAGTTATGAAGTCACCGAAGGGACGGAATCATTGGATGCACTGCAGAGGCTGAAATTCCAAACCTTCTGGGGACCGGAAGGTAATATGAATGTATGAGTCAGACTAAATGTTAATAACGGGGAAGAGTGAGGTCTATGGAAAACTAGAAAGAATATGCTTCTAAAGAGGTTCAAATTTAGATTTAGGACACAAATGCCAAGCTCACAGAACAACAGACCTGGTATAAACTATCAGCTTTGCAAAAAATCAGAATTTGAAACAATACATTAATTCTTATTTCAGAGACATCCATGTAATTCAGCGTCTTTCATAAGGAAGACAAAAAGAGCGTAGGAGAGAGAAAAAGAAAAATAGAAACAAAATGTGTTAAGTATGAAAAAACAGCAGGCGTTGTGCTGGGCGTGTGAACGTCCATAATAGCATGAACTGCGTGAACTTTCACCGTGACTACCGGCAGGAGGCTGTATCGTGCCCACGTCATGGCTGAAAGATTTTAATCTTAGAGAGTTTAGGTAACTTAAACCAGTAGAAATGGAAGAATTTAATGACAAATCCTGTGTTCTTTTCTCTTTACTAACTGTATGAACTCAAGCAAGTTATGTAACCTCTTTTTTCCGTATGTTTAAATGGGCATAATAATGCTTTTTTCACAAGAATATTTTAAGAATCAAAAAAGTTAATAATTGTAAAAATTCTCACAGTCTTTTTTTTGTGTTTGTTGAATATAAAAGCCTGATAATTACGTTTGTTGAGCAACCATCAGCATAGAAGATGTTCACATTGTTTCTGCAGAGGGATTTGGGCAAGACACCTTTTATTCTTTTACCTGGGTTTTATTGTGAATTCTATCCAGTTGAGCTTGTGAGAATTTGGAGTGCAGCATGTGGTGGTGCCATGGCTGAGACGAACGCAGGAACACTGTGGTTACTGTAAAATGAGAGTAGTAACTACAAACTGAGGAATAACAGCATATCAGTCAGGATTCTCCAAAGAAAGAACTCTGTGTGCGTGTGCGTGTGCGTGTGGACAGAGAAATTAATTGCAGGGAATTGGCTCCCACGATTATAGAGGCTGAGACGTCCTGTGATCTGTAGCTGGTAAGCTGAAGCCTGGAGAGCTTGCAGAGCTGATGGTACCCTTCCAGCCTGTCTGAAGGCCAAAGAACCTGGAGAGCTGATGGTGTGATTTACAGTTCAAACGCCAGTGGGCTCAAGACCCAAGAAGAGCTAATGTTTCCATTTGAGTCAGAAGCCAGAAAAAGATTGGTGATGTTCCAGGTCAAGCAGCCAGGCAGAAGGAGTTCCCTTGTTCCACATGAGGGCCAGACTTTTTGCTTTATTCAGGCCTCAGTTGGTTGGATAAGATTCACCTACATTAGAAGGGCAATTGGCTTTAATCTATCAATTTAAATGTTATGAAACTCTCATAGCTCTCACAGACATACCAATGTTTGGCTTAATATCTGGGCACCTCGCGGCCCAGTCAAGTTGACACATGAAAGTAACTATCGCATACGGTAGTATGCAATACGATAAGCTTTAATGAGTTAGGAAATGGTCTGATGTTAACAGAATAATACAGAAAGCTAATATGTTGAATGCCGATGGAGGCTGGTAATGCAGTAGGCATGCACACGGTGAAGAGATTTGTTAGCTGAAGAAGAAGTTCAATATACTCGCCCATCCAAGAGAGCTTTCCACAGGAGACTCTGGGAGCTACTCAGTCATTGAATCCTCTGAGAGTAATTAACTATTGGCTAACAAGAGGTTTGCATGTAACCAGACACAGCAGGTAAGATTTCAGGTGCTTTCATCAAAGAACACGAGAGCTAGCTCAGCCACTGCTGGATCCTGTGCAAAGATCCCTGGGGATGCACCTCCTCTGAGGTATGATGTGACACTTACATACACACTGCTGTATTTACGTTGTGTTGAGTTGGAGCAAGATGGAGTCTATTTACTCCCAGTTGATCTTCAGAATCATTTTTATATATTCTCAACAAACCTGTCCCTCTCTGTCCTCATAGTAAGTACCTGGCACAACTCTAGGCCCTGTAAATCCAGCTCTCTGCAGAGCCGAGTGTGGCTGGATGTCTGATTTGCAGGGCCCAGGGCAAAATGAAACTGTGGGGCTGTTTGTTAAAAAGACATGAACAGAAGCATCATTAAATGCGCTAAAATCTAAGGCCTTTTCATTGTAAAAATAATTTGTAAACCATAAAACAGGCAACAGTGACAGATGAGAAATAACATAAACTTACAAATTGCAAAAAAATAGTGTGTGACTCCACAGTCGCACATGTTAAGCCATTGGTGCAGCTGGGCTTGTCAGGAACGGCTAGCAGGCTGGTAGCACTCCTGCCATTCCGGTACCTTCCCTCACTCATCCGTGCTTCTGGAAGCTGTTTCAGATTCTCCCTTCGTTTAAGCCTCCAACGTTTTCTCTCCCATCCTCACTCTCAGTGGATGACATTGGGGCATATTTCACTGAAAGCAAAACAAATTTAAGGCAAAACCAGAATAAGATGAGAGCTTCTTCAAACTGCTGCTCCCTCGTCACCCCCACCTGGGTCTATGTCCAAATACTCTGTCTTCCTTTTTGTTACCCATCAGTTGCCCTGGAGCACTAAATCCCAACATCACTCTCCAATTCCAGCAGTTCTCCTGCCTCCCAGAATGTCGATTTTTCTGTCTCTACTTGTTAGGTTCCTTTCAAGATGCACCGTGGAGTTTTTCCGAACTAAGCACTGCCTGCCTTTATCTTATGTTCCTCTGAAACTTTCCGCTTTCTTCAGAGTGAAATTCTTTGAAAGCGTTTTCATATTTACTGTCTCCAATTTCTTTCTTCATTTTTCCTCTCAGATCCACTTGGTCTGACCTTTGCCTCTGTCCTTTCACAGAAATTGCTTGTTTCAAAATGTTAACACTTTCCGAGTTATTACAGCCAGTGATCAATTCTTAGCCCTCTTCTCATTGGCTGTGAATAGCATCTGCACAGCGGGTCGTTGCCTGACATTCAAACACTTTCTCCCTCGGCTGCGTGACACCACAGGCTTCCTGGTTTCCCTCCTTCATCGCTGGCCGCGTTTCTCCCTCTGCTTTGCTGGTTCCTTCCATCCATCCTGTCCTTGACACACTGCAACACAGTCCTCTGGCATCTTCTCTACCTGCATTTACTCCCTTAGGGATTTCAAACAGCCTCATAGCTTTAAGCACGATCCACACACCGATGACTCCCAGATGCAAATGCTTACTCCAGACCCCACCCTTGAACTCTGGATTGGTGTATGCATGTACCTTGGAGATAACCTCATACTCTCTTCCTTCTCCACTGCATTTAATGTAATCTGTGAGAAACTTCTGTGGTGTCCCCTTCCAACAGATCCACAATGCGACCCCTCTTCACTGCTCACCTTGCCTTGCTGGTCCAGGTCACCATCACCTTGCCCCTGGATTATGGCGTCGTCTCTTAACTGTTCTCCTCTTGCATTGGTTCCTCTTAGTCTTCTATCTGTTACGCAGGGATCCTGTTTAAAGGCAGGCCTAGTAAATCAGTCCTTTGTAAAAGTGTCCAATGGCTTCCCACCCCACTCAGTAAAAGCAGAGACCCTCCGTCTGGTGGCCCAGCCCCTTCCTCGTCCGCCCGACTCTCCTGATTGCCTGCTGCGCCTCAGGCGTGTTGGGCTCTGCTCCTTCCTCCGCGCCTCTGTCTGCGACATCCA
The DNA here is from genome assembly GCA_963573385.1 of Cacajao melanocephalus. Taxonomy (NCBI): domain Eukaryota; kingdom Metazoa; phylum Chordata; class Mammalia; order Primates; family Pitheciidae; genus Cacajao; species Cacajao melanocephalus. Next base: position 28,009 of record CAUYLG010057145.1, read on the forward strand.
TTCTCCAGCGTCCTTGTGGCGACTCTCCCACTCCTGCAGGTCTTGCTCGTGGGCCTTCCGTGGTCACGGTGCTTGCGTGGCAGGCTGGCACTCTATCTGCCCTGCTTAGTTTTCCTCATGAGACCAGAAAGTCATGTGTGTCTTATTTGCTGCTTTATGACCACAGCTGAGAAGCACTTGGCACATACTAAGCATTCGGTACAGATTTATTAGTTGAATGAGTAAATAACAGTTGTGAGTCAAAAAACAATGGAATCTATATCTCCAGAATTTTGTGATGAATAAAACAGGCTAAAATATCAGAATCTTATGGACCTTGGTCACATGTCATAAGATCTTTCTGAGGAGAATTCATACTTGGTTGCATGTCCTAAGATCTTTCTAAGGAGATCTCCTCTTTCTAAGGAGATTCAAAGATATTGGTGCAACCTGAAAACTGTCTTGGGTTAAGTGGTGTATGGTGAGGTACCAAATGGTATGAAAGAACGAAGCTGATGTCATTGACTGCCGTAGTCAGTGTCAGTATCGGATATGACTGCGTGAGCTGACAGGCCTTGGGGCATGTGAAGTATGTGAAATGCACACGGGACTTTCACAGAGCGTTTTTGCAGGGAGCTGGACCAACTCTTTCATATAACTAAGATGCGATTTGCAGTATATATATATATATATATATATATATATATATATAAGCAAATATGCTTCACGCAGTGCTTGAAAGAGACCTAGTGGCTTCAGGGTAGAGAGTCCCCCCGCTTCTTTTCACCAGAGCATGAAATCACCCTATTACCTTTTATCAGCTTCCTTACATAAAGGGATTGTGCCTATTAATAAAACATCATGCATCTTGTTTCTCCAAGAGAAATGATAACCAAACTGTCCCGTTTCCCAATCCCTGTTCCTTCTCTGGAGTCACTTTTTACTGCACTGTGTTCTGTTCAGCATGCATTGGCCGTGAGGGTCAGATTGTTAGTGCAGATGACTTTGAAGTAGTGTTTCGTATGCTAAGGTTTTTTTCTAAGTCTGTATCTTAGAATTCTTGTTTTGGGGTTGATCCACGCCTACCCTGAAGATAACACAATGCAAATTCTGCTTTATGTGTGTATATATAAATATTGCATTAGTCGCATGTCCATTTGTGGTTTTCCGAGCTTTCCTGAGATGGGATTTGCCTCTTCGTGTTTCCTTTTCCGTCACGTCACTGCCCAGACCTACCCCATGATTTTATGGTAATTTCTGCCCTTCTTCTCAGTGAGTGAAAGCTTTCCCACACTCATTTCATTATCAGCCAATTTGAATGTCCATTTAGTGTCAGACATGCACATTTTAAAGTGAGAAGTTTTACAAAGCCTAGAACTTTTACAAAGCCTCTCATGTGGACACTGCCTGCAGTTCAAAAAATAGCAGCCTGTTAGAATCATCACCTTGACATCATAGTCCAAAAGTGCCCTAATGGATGTGCAAAGAAATTCTGAATGCATCACAGGAATTAAAAAAGTGAGCTCACCAGCCCACAAAGAATGGTATTATGCAAACATTTGGACCAAATCCATGGTTTTTATGTTTCAGTGCCATGTAGCATAGACAGCCCAAAATGTTTAAAGTAACACTTAAAATGTATGTTAGGGATTCATATTTCAGCTACATGTTTCTGTTGGCTAATACAGAACATAAATTTTGAAAAAATAAACTTCTAATTGAAAATTTTACAAAAAGTAAAATAAAAAACTTCTTATATTTCCATGCAAGGGAAAGAAGATGTATATAGTAAACACTTTACAAGTATGTGTATTCTTTCAGTCACTTTTGGGATTTATCCTAAGTATAAATAACTATTTTATAAAGATGTTTATCCTCATTATTTACAGTAAGAAAGAAATGAACATAAATATTTAACGGTAGAAATCATGAAGTGAGCTGGGGCACGTGCACACACTGGTGCCTTACGCAGGATGTAAGACTATGTTCAAAAGAGTTTTTAATGGCAAGTCAAATATTGACTCTAAAATGGGAAACACAGTGACTTCGTGGATATACAAAAGGATTCTCATTTTTGTATAGTCATGTACCATGTATGATCCTAAGAATGTAATACTAACATAAGAAAAAATGCTTCCAAAAAAACAGACCAAAATGTAGATGGCTGCCACTGAGTGATGAGATTGGGTGACTTTTATGCCTTTTAATTTATATTTTTGTTGGCACAGAACATTATTCTCATGTGCTCATCTTTAAAGATGATGTCAAGCCAATTAGCCTCATCTCAGAGTTCTGCAGGGTAAGGTAGGTCACAGGGAAGATTGGGGCAGCTCAGAGGGGACTCCAGGGGACGTTTGTACGTGGGGCCCGCTGCGAGGGAGGCAGCTCCACAGTGCCAGCCCACTGTTCGTCACAGGTCCTTGGTGACTGTCTTACCAGTTATTTTCAAATTTCAAGATAAAATGGAGACACGAACTTTTACATAAAACTTTCTAAATTTAACTCTGACAATTTTTTTTTTTAGTAAAACAAAGGGTACAGCAAACAAAACGTCTTAAAAGCAAATCCATCTACAATATGTTCACTAAACAATCACAGGTCAGGTTTATGTGGCAGATATCCAGGGTGTAGCACGTCTAGTTGAAGGATTTCGGTTATGAGCACAGCTGGGTATTGTCTGTGAACCTGGTGTGCACTGAATAGACATCCCTGAGGTCCCTGCAGTGCATTCCCCATGGATAGCTTATTAGGTTTCCTTTATTCGCTTCATCTCTTCTTCGTTTTCCTTCCTTCCTTCCTTCCTTCCTTCCTTCCTTCCTTCCTTTTTCCCTCCCTCTCTCTCTTCCTGTTTTTATTAAATATATGGGATGCAGATTTGATGAATGTCATGTCAGTCAAAGATCACCAAGAAGTCTTAAACAGGTAAACCACAGAAGACAGGGTCAGAGTAAAGACATTGTTAACTAGTGCTCAAGCTTTTTTTGGTCTCGGAACTTCTTTATAATCTAAAATGTTTTGCAGCCCCTGAAAAGCTTTCATTTTTATGGGATAAAAATAAATATTTATTAAAATATATAGATAAAAATAAATAAGTAAATTTATAATTTGTGTATATAAAAATGTATGTAAAAACATATTTATCATGTTAGGATTTAAAATGCAGAAATAGTTAAAATATTGATTAGTTAATTTTAAATAACAACTACCAACATCTCAAATAAATAACATTTTAATGAAAATTTTAAAACATGAAATTTCAATTTAATTTTTGTTTTAATTTATTTAAAATTAATTTTAATTTATTTAATTCTAAAATTACATTTAATTTTGTAAATTTATTTTAATTTTATATTACTGTTATATTTATTTTAAAACCAAGCAAATGCATTGAGGGGAGAGAAATTGTTTTACATTTTTGCAAATCTCCTTCACGTGTAGCTTAATAAAAGATATCTGGATTATCCTGTTTCTGCATTTAATCTGTTATGAAGTCACCTATCATGAATCCTCTAGAAAATTCCACTGTATGTTTGTGAGAGAATGAAGGTAAAAATGGCAAATGACATCCTAATATTATTATAAAAGTCATTTTGGACTCCTGTAGCCACTGAGAACGTCTCAGGGTGCTCAGGGATCCTTGGCCACACTTTGAGAATTGGTGACCAGGCTCCTTTCTGAGCTGATTATGTAGCTGAGCGTGTTGAGCCCCATGGGGTTGAGAGCCTGCCCCTTCCAGCCTGTACCTCTTCCATTAGCTTCCCTAAACCACTCATTTTTAGGGCATATTTTCTATCAAAGCGCAAACACCAGTGGAAGAGAGAGCACATCAAGCTGTTAGTAGCTTAATGCCTTAATGTGAACAAATTTAACTCATTTCAATTTGACAGTCCATGGGATCACAGAGGAGATGAAAGAGAACATAGAAGACCCGGAAACAAGGTTGGAAAGACCCCTGTCCCCAGCTAAAGGTCCATTTTTCCTTTCACGGCCATGAGCTTGGAACAGCCTCCTTCTGGATTCTTGCTCAGGACTTTGAAAAGGAGCCATTCCCTGATCTATTTAATTGCTAACTTCAAAAGCTATCTGAACTCCGGTACCCTGTGGCCACTACCTTCCAATTTAGGACTCGGATCCAGGAAAAGAAGAGTTACAGCTACTATTAAGAGTCAGTCAAAATAACTGCTCCTTCTTAAAAAACTTCAGCTTTTATTTTAGATATGGGGGTCCGTACACATGCAGGTTTGTTACAGGGTCTGTTGCGCGCGGCTGGCGAGAATCGTGTCCCTGGGTAGTTTTTCAATGCGCGCCCCTCCTTCTTTGCACCCAGTAGTTCACAGCGTCTGTTGCATCCATGTGTGCTCAATGTATAGCTTAGAGCTCCCACTTACAAGTGAGAACATGCAATATTTAAACCCCACTAATTTCTATGAAAAAGTACTTTTGTTGGTAACCCTGCAGGAAGCTCTTCATTAATGTCTTCATCCTATTTTGTCTTTGGACCTCCTTTAAACCTAATAAGCCTTATGCTGCTTTAGTCACCTGTACTTTTTTAAAAAACTATTTTCTCTCTCATTCTGACTGCTTATCCTTAGGGACATGCATTGCTATTTCTTCATTCCTAAGGAAGTACACACTCGATTTAAGCATCTGTGTTGAGACATCCTTGAAAATTAAATTCTAGTCTGTTTTAATAGGGCAAAATGGAAATATAGCGTCCGATAATGCTTGTCAATTCAGCCTACTGCTGGTTTTTGCAGATGGAATTACAAACATACTTAATTGGAGGGAAATTCCAATAAACTAGCCACTGCATGTCCATGCCTTTGCACGGGAAGAGAGGATCTCTCCTCAAGGTAGCTGCAGCCAGCATCTTCTGAGGGAGGAGCCATCTTCGCCTGTGTGGGATGAATTTGATGGGATCACTGGCCTTGCCTTCTGGGAGTGGGGTCCCTGAACTGGGAGGATTCTGTTGAGATTAGGTCATGTAATCAGCCTGAGATGTGAGCACGGGTGAGCTCAAATTATAGTTTTGGTAACATGCCTGAGTTTAGTCAGCAAAAGTAATTCACACCAGAGGGGGAACGTGCAAAAGGTCAATAACAGACTGAGAAATTAGGTGCAGGGAAATTGGAGACAAAATTACTTAGGATGCAGGTTGTGAAGAAAGATGAAAGTGATGATTAGATGCAGGCGAGGGTGGCCTACCAGAGGTAAAGGCCTGGGAGTGAAGAGGAAATTTGCTTCATCAGTAAAAGAAAGTCTTCTGTGCTGCAGGAGAATCAGCTGTTGAGAGTAGTGAATTGGTGAGCTGAGTCAGCAGTGCAGAAGAGTTTCCGTGTTACCACATCCAAACAGGGGTATTTGCTGGTAACTGTCATTTCAACAATACCACTGGAATACTCATAATTTAATTTTTTTATTACACCGTAACTTTGGAAAACATCTCTAAGCAAGGAATATAAGCCAAGGTTACATAGTATGTCTGGAAAGATATGACCATTAAATCATGTAACTGTGTTTTGTCTGTGATTTTTAAGAAAAACATCTGTTTTATGCCAATAGTGAGCAACAGTTACCTATTGCTTGTCAGTTGTATATGTGCCATCACCAGCTCAGTAGGCAAGGCGTTCCCCTCAGCTTCATTTGCAGGGAAGCCTGATTCACTCTCTGCCTCCTCCGTTCCTGTGCTGCAGCTTCTGTGGAGCCCTCAGACGGCCTCTGCCGACAGCGCCCCTGCTCTGGACAACCTGTGCTAAGGATCTGTTAGTCACTGAGATTTTCTGTCTCGTGTGATGCATAGAGCAGTGTTTCTTAAGGAATGAGATTGTGAAGAAAATGCACAGCTGCCCCAAACATTGTAGGAATAGAACAAGCTCTCATGGCTTCTCTCTTTGCAGAAATCTCTGGACTCTCTTCTGTTTATGGGAGGAGCGCCTTTTTCTCTGGTGCAGTGATGTCCTCTTCATGCTCACCTCGCACACTGCCCTCTCTGCCTCTGCCCTCTGGCCACCAGTCCTCCAGCCATGCCGCGTCCCGGCTGCCTGAGGGGATACTTGCATGGTTTCCTCTGCGAGGACTTTCCACCTATATGTCCGGTCCTGACCCCTCACTCACATGCCCTTTTCTCCACAAGTCCTTCCTGTCTCTCCACACTGTCCTGTACTCAGAGTGCGGCATGCCTTTCTGACAGCGTGTGTCAGTGTGCTGTGGGAAGTGTTTTCATGTATATGATGATTTGCATGTTTTCTGCACACTAAACAGAGTGCAGCATCTTCTGCCTGTTTTTGTCGGCTGCTCCATCCTCAGTGCCTGCTACGGTGTCAGACACACAGTAGGTGTTCAATAAATGCTAATGAACAGTTGTTCATATAAGCAAAAACCCTTATTAAATACCCAGCATGTGCTAGACATGGCTTACTGATGAAAATATACCAATTACATGCGTCTTGCCTTCAGGGAGCTTGATCTCACAAGACAGACAATCACGTAGAGATAACTGCTACACAGCATGGGAAGACCTGCTGTAGAGATGTAAAGACCCAAAACGAAGAAGCCAGAAAACATCCAACCAACAAACAAAACATGAAACAAAGAACCAACAAACAGGAGCAGCATGGAACATACAGCCTAGAGAGACGGCGGCTGGTTGCTGAGGAGTGCAGGCGGAGGCGGGGTGAAAACAACCAGAGCTCGGATCAGGCAGATCTGAGCTTGAATTTGAGTTCTGGCGCTTGCTGAGCCTCTCTGATTCTGTCTCTCTTCTGTCAAATGCGAAAAATAATATTTATTTATACTTACTGTACAGGGAATTGTGAGATTTACTTGACATACTGTTTTAGCATGCTTAGAATAGAATACCTGAAACTAGTCGCTTATTTTTAAAGAGCTCATTTCTTGCAGTTATGAAGGTGAGACGTCCAAGGCTGAGGGGCTGCCGCTGGGGAGGGCCTCTTGCTGGTGGGAAATCTGAGGAGCCCCAAGGTGGTGCAGAGTACCCCATGGTGAGGGGCTGAGCAGGCTGAGGTGCTCGCTCAGGTCTCTCCTCCTCCTCCTCCTTCTTATAAAGCCACCAGTTCCTCTCCCGTGATAATCCATTGATCCATCCGCCCATTACTCCTTTAATCCATGAGCTTATCTTCACATGATTAAACTTTTTCCTACACTGAATTATTGTTTCCTGCTTGTTCTCTGCTAGGTTCCAATTTTAGAATAAATCTTTCCTCTGCTGTAGCATCCACTCAGATGTGGAGCTCACACCGTTCCACACAAAAGCACTTATTTGGGCCTTTGGGAGGGCAGAAGAGTTTATCACACTTTTGAAAGAGAATAATTGGATACTGCAGCAACTCAAACAAATGAAGGTGGCCTGTTAGACATCCTTAATCTTTAGTCTTAAGGTGCTCTGTGATATTGTGGATCAATCCCCTCTCATTCTTCTCTACTCTTTCCTTTTAGGAGCTCCAAACAAACAAACAAACAAAATCACCAAACAAAAAAACAGGCAAACAAACACCCAATAGCATTAACAACACAAATACCTTCTTTACTTCCTTGTCCTTTGGCTTATTTATAACCAACAGAATGTAGACAAAGTGATGCTGCTGTTGAGTGACTTTAGAGGCTAGACCAGAAAATGTTGAAGAGTATCAGAATATACAACCCTAGTATATGCCACTTTAGCATAAAGTTTATTTTTTTATTTTTATTTTTATTTTTATTTTAGGCTTAAGGCAATTGAGAGAAAGAAGATGCAAGAAGAGCTTTTTGCCCTTCTTCTATCTGCTTAAAAGCAAGGAATAAATTTCCATTATAAAGGTGTCCCCTTGTTCTCATACCAAGAAGAGGAGATGCACCAAGATTAATCTACATAAACAACCCTCACTAAATAACCCTTATCTATAATCAGTTTCTCCCACATATTTACCTTCCTACACTTTACTGCCCCAGAAGCCCAAGCCCCTTTACTTTGTCCAGTTGCTTCTCCACAATTTATTGTACTTTGTTAAAATGGTATGTAAGCTCCTACGTGTAACCAGTTCTTGGGATTTTTTTAGTTCTTTCAATGAAGTTCTCATGCATATAAAATATTAACAACAAATAAAATTTGTATGCTCTTCATTCTTAATCCGGCTTTTGTCAGTTTAATTCACAAGTTAAAGCTACAAAACCTAAGAGGAGAGAGAAGAAGTTTTCGTTTGTTATAAGATGATACAGCATGTGCTTCACTTACTGAGGCACACATTTTGGAGCCCTGAGCTACCATGTGTAAAATCTGAATACCCCAAGCTGGGCTTCCTCACAGTATGGGGATCTTGGGGTATTCAGATTTTATACATGGTAGGTATAAAATGAAGAATCTCAATTCAAAAACCCCAGCTGAGGTCCCAGTCTACAACCAGCATCAACCACCAGACACATGAGTAATAATGTTTCCTACTGATTCCAACCAACAGCCTTTGGGCCACCTCCAGCCTGAGGGTCTTTGCATCTGAGATGCCACGCATGACAGCACAGAGACAAGCCATTCCTGCTGTGTCCTGTCCAAGCCTCTGACCGATAGTGTCTAGGGTTGTTCTACGCATCCGAGTTTTGAGGTTATTTGTTACACAGCCCTAGTAACTTGAACAATGGTTATGCAATGCTTGAGCTGACCTTGAAAGATAAATGGGAGTTTGTCTGGTGAAACTGTTTGGAAAAGGCTTTTAGGCGAAAAGTGAAAAGGTAAGTGCGCTAAACACATAAGGTTGTGGGAGAGAATCAGGAGATAAGTTGATGTAAGAAAGTGTGCTGAATGGTTTAGCGAAAATTATAATGTGCTTCTTCATTAGCACAAGCGATTTTCTTCCAGACCGTTGGCTTTGAGGTATATTTTAAAAATTGTAAAGTTTATACCATAGAATTTCTGGAGGCTTTCTGAAATTTCAATTGAAGATGAAACATGACTTCAAAATTTAACTTCTCCTAAATTATGAGCTATGGTTTAACGGATGAGTAACTTTAGTTTGATTGTTAGTTAAAAAAACAATGTCATTCCCATGACTACTCACATCTAGTTTTAGCATGTTTCTTCGTGGTGGGCAGGTTGATATCAGAGTCATGAATTGGAAGCATTTTTACCAGAATATACTGGATACTAATACATTTTGCATGTGATTTTCTACAGAGGTATTGATTTTAATCAGCTTTCAAGATGGAGCACCACATTTGTCAAGGCAGAAGACCCAAATGTGCAATTTTTTTTCTTAGTGGAAAACTGGCTGTAGTGAATGTGCTAAAATATATTAGTTATCCATTAACCTCAGCACGTAAGAAAGCACTAGATCATTAGCTTGCCTAGTGGGGGGAAAAAAACTGCTGCAACCTGCCCACCTACAGAAGAAAGTGGAATCAGCAGGGCAAGTGGCCTGTGAAGATGCCAGTTTGTGAGAAATGCCTGGCTGACTGTGAAACAGGGATACTATTGAATGAATGCACATGATGCACAGCGTGATCATACCATTTATGGCAGAAAAGCATCACCATTTTATCAAATACTGCGCTGTGTACGTCAGAGTTCATGGTGTCATCTCTCTCCATGACAGTGTGTGAGCTTTGCAGTTCTGGATGGGCTTCGACTCAAGTTTTGATTAATTTCTGGTGGTTTTATCTGGCTAGAGAAGTAGAGCTTGACTGTGTGTGTGTGTGTTTTCCCCTTTTCTTTTGCGTACTGGCAATTTTGATTAAATTTCCCCTTTAGGAGTGGGAAGCAAGCAGCAAAGTAACCGTCACCGCTTCTAAGAGAAGAGTGGCTTAGAGTGCTTTGAACGTGTCATCTCAAAGTAACCTCTTTGGAAGGTTAGTGGAAAGACGCAGACCCGTGAAGACCTGGCTTCACGGTAGCTGTTGATTTTCTTTCTTTTGGTGCTGGCTGTAATAACTTCCTCATAAAGCTCGGATGCAGGGTGTACTTCCAGCTCCTGCTCAGTGCTGCTTATCTCAGAGCCAAACAGTTGCCGCAGGCTCCACGTAGATGGTTTTCAGCATTTACATTATCTCAGAGCCAAACAGTTGCTGCACGCTCCACGTAGATGGCATTTACATCGCACACGTAGCTCGGTCTTGTGATGTTGCTTTACGTATTTTAAGGTAAAAAACGTAACCCAAACATCTAGCGCATGTAAGGCTTTGTGCTAAACAAGCATGGAAAAGAGTTACTTATGGCTTATATCCATGTGTGGACTATGATCAGTAGAATTTCACTTGAAATTGCCAAAGAGAAGTCTACCTGGTCGTTGAAGAAACGAATTTCCTATGACCCTACATATTTGCATTTGCGCTCTTCCTAACTATATAATACAGTCTGAATTTAGACCCCCCAACATAGGGAGATGTTTTAATAGACAAGCACTTAATTTATTTCAAGGTTTTGAGGATTCACCTAATAAGCACTTATTAAGCACCTGTTATGTCTCACGGCCGGGACTGCACCCTGGATACTTAAGGAGGCATAATACTTGATTTCACGGATCTCATAATCTAGTGGTATGAAAATATTAAAGTATGAAAACCAGAGTGGAGAACAGCAATGTACAGGTCTGAGGGAGGAAGGCTTGTATGAAAGGGGATGCCTGAAAGCAGACTTCATTGTCTTAACACATGATCATTTTTATGGAAAAATGAAATCTTCAGGATTGAATGCTATTTTTATTTTAGCAAATTAGCCATCTCTTTTCTTTGAACTTATAAACATGATTGAATGTGTAAAGTAGTGAGACAAGAAAAAAAATACCTTTGAGTGACCTTGCTTTATTATGTTAAAAATGACCCCCAGACAGGTAACAAAGACACATATTAAGGTTTAATTTTTAGGATCTACTAAAAAATTCACTGAAGGTACCATATAGAAGCAAGAGGTAGGAGAATTTCTGAGAGAATTTTTTTAATCTTTAGGTCATAGAGCAAGGATGTGAAGCAGTAAACTACACTGTTATACTAATGTTCACTAGTCCAATATAGAAACATGCAATTACACACACACACACACACACACACACACACACACACGAGTTTCTTACGGCAGCAGGAACAAAGTGCCGTAAGCTCAGTGGCTCAAAACATTAGGAAATGGTTATCTACAGTGTCACAGTTATGGAAGCTCCAAGTCTGAACTCAAGGTGTCGGCAGGGCCGTGTTCCATCTGGAGGCCCTAGGGGAGAGTCCTTCCTTGTCCCTCCAGCTTCTGGTGGCTTCAAGTGTCCCGTAGTTTGTGACAGCGTCACTCCAATCTCAGCTCTGTCTTCACATGGCCTTTGTGCATCTGTGTGTCAAATCTTTGTCTTTCTCTTATAAAGACACTTATCAGATTTAGGGACCTCTCGGATAAGCCAGGATAACCTCATTTCAAGACCCTTAATTTTACAACATTGGCAAGACTCTTTTTTTTTTTTTTCCAAAATAAGGCCACAGTCACAGGTTCTGGGTGGACATATCATTTAAAGAGAGACAATTCAACTGTCGATATACATAAGCACATGTGTATCTATATATCTATATAATTGACCACTGTGAAATCATTAATAAAAACATTGCCCTTTTTTTTGAGATAAGAGTCTCGCTATGTTGACAGACTGGAGTGCAGTGGCACAATCTCAGCTCACTGCAAACTCCACCTCCCTGAGTTCAGGTGATTCTCCTGCCTCAGCCTCCCAGGTAGATGGGACTACAGGCACACTCTAGCATGACCAGTTAATTTTTGTATTTTTAGTTGAGACGAGGTTTCACCATGTTGGCCAAGATGGTGTTGATCTCTTGACCTCATGATCCACCCGCCTTGGCCTCCCAAAGTGTGCTGGGATTACAGGCATGAGCCACGGCGCCTCGCCAAAACACTGCCCTTTGTTTTATATACATATATGTTTTATTGCACTTTAGATTTTGGGGTACATGTGAAGAACAAGCAGGATTGTTGCATAGGTATATACATGGCCAGGCAATGTGGTTTGCTGCCTCTATCCCCATTACCTATATCTGGCATTTCTCCCCATGTTATCCCTCCCCAACTCCCTACCCCTCACTGTCCTCCTCTAGTCCCCCCAATAGAACACCCCAATAGACCCCACTGTGTGATGCTCCCCTCCCTGTGTCCATGTGTTCTCATTGTTCAACACCCGCCTATGAGTGAGAACATGCGGTGTTTGGTTTTTTGTTCTTGTGTTAGTTTGCTGAGAATGATGGTTTCCAGGTTCATCCATGTCCCTACAAAGGACATCATAAACTCATTGTCTTTTATGGCTGCATAGTATTCCATGGTGTATATGTGCCACATTTTCCCTGTCCAGTCTATCATCAATGGGCATTTGGGTTGGTTCCAGGTCTTTCCTATTGTAAACACTGCCTCAGTGAACATACGTTAGCATGTGTCTTTATAATAGAACAATTTATAATCCTTTGGATATATACCCAGTAATGGGATTGCTGGGTCAAATGGAGTTTCTATTTGTAGGTCCTTGAGGAATCGCCACACTGTCTTCCACAATGGTTGAACTAATTTACTCTCTCACCAACAGTGTGAAAGTGTTCCTATTTCTCCACATCCTCTCCAGCATCTGCTATCTCCAGATTTTTTAATGATCGCCATCCTAACTGGTGTGAGATGGTATCTCAATGTAGTTTTGATTTGCATTTCTCTAATGACCAGTGATGATGAGCATTTTTCCATATGTTTGTTGGCCTCATGTATGTCTTCTTTTGAAAAGTATCTGTTCATATACCTCACCCACTTTTGAATGGGCTTGTTTGCTTTTTTCTTGTAAATCTGTTTTAGTTCTTTGTAGACTCTGGATATTAGCCCTTTGTCAGACGGGTAGATTGCACACATTTTTTCCCATTCTGTTTGTTGCTGGTTCACTCTAATGATTGTTTCTTTTGCTGTACAGAAGCTCTGGAGTTTAATTAGATCCCATTTGTCTATTTTGGCTTTGGTTACCAATGCTTTTGATGTTTTAGTCATGAAGTCCTTGTCTATGCCTATGTCCTGGATGGTTTTGCCTAGGTGTTCTTCTAGGGTTTTTATGGTGTTAGGTTTTATGTTTAAGTCTTTAATCCATCTGGAGTTGATGTTAGTGTAAGGTGTCAGGAAGGGGTCCAGTTTCTGCTTTCTGCACATGACTAGCTAGTTTTCCCAACACCATTTATTAAACAGGGAATCCTTTCCCCATTGCTTGTTTTTGTGAGGTTTGTCAAAGATCAGATGGTTGTAGATGTGTGGTGTTGTCTCCAAGGCCTCTGTTCTGTTCCATTGGTCTATATCTCTGTTTTGGTACCAGTACCATGCTGTTTTGATTACTGTAGCTTTGTAGTATAGTTTGAATTCAGGTAGCATGATGCCTCCAGCTTGGCTCTTTTTGCTTAGAATTGACTTGGCTATGCGGGCTCTCCTTTTGTCCCAGATGAAGTTTAAGGTGTTTTTTTCCAGTTCTGTGAAGAGGGACATAGGTAGATTGAGGAGAATAGCGTTGAATCTGTAAATAACTTTGGGCAGTATGGCCATTTTCATGATATTGATTGTTCCTAACGATGAGCATGGAATGTTTCTCCATCTGTTTGTGTCCTCTCTTATTTCACTGAGCAGTGGTTTGTAGTTCTCCTTGAAGAGATCCTTTACGTTCCTTGTTATTGTATTCCTAGGTATTTTATTCTCTTTGTAGCAATTGTGCATGGCCATTTGTTCTTGATTTGGCTCTCTTTAAGTCTGTTATTGGTGTATAGGAAGGCTTGTGATTTCCACACATCAATTTTGTATCCTGAGACTTTGCTGAAGTTGTTTATGAGTTTCAGGAGATTTTGGGCTGAGATGATGGGGTCTTTTAAATATACAATCATGTTGTCTGCAAATAGAGACAATTTGACTTCCTCCTTTCCTAATTGAATATCTATTATTTCTTTTTCTTGCCTGATTGCTCTGGCTAGAACTCCAATACTATATTGAATGGGAGTGGTGAGAGAGGGCATCCTTGTTAGCATCAGATTTCAAAGGGAATGCTTCCAGTTTTTGCCCTTTCATTATGATATTGGCTGTGGTTTTGTCATAAATATCTTTTATTGTTTTGAGATATGTTCCTTCAATACCTAGTTTATTGAGAGTTTTTAGCATAAAGCACTGTTGAATTTTGTCGAAGGCCTCCTCTGCGTCTATTGAGATAATCATGTGGTTTTTGTCTTTGGTTCTGTTTCTGTGGTGAATTATGTTTATAGACTTGCATATATTGAACCAGCCTTGCATCCCTGGGATGAAGCCTACTTGATCATTATGGATGAGCTTTTTGATGTGCTATTGCAATCGGTTTGCTAGTATTTTATTGAAGATTTTTGCCCCTATGTTCGTCATGGATATTGGCCTGAAGTTTTCTTTTTTTATTGAGTCTCTGCCAGGTTTTGGTAGATACCATAATGTTGGTCTCATAAAATGATTGGGAAGGATTCCCTCTTTTTGGATTGTTTGGAATAGTTTCAGAAGGAATGGTACCAGCTCCTCTTTGTATGTCTGGTAGAATTTGGCTATGAACCCTTCTGGACCTGGGTTTTTTTGGTTGGTAGACTCTTAATTGCTGCCTCAACTTCAGCCCTTGTTATTGGTCTATTCAGGGTTTCGACTTCTTCCCGATTTAGGCTTGGGAGGATGCAAGTCTCCAGGAATTTATCCATTTCCTCCAGGTTTACTGGTTTATGTGCATAGAGTTGTTTGTAGTAATCTCTGATGGTAGCTTGTATTTCTGTGGAATCGGTGGTGATATACCCTGTATTATTTTTTATTGCATCTATTCGATTCTTCTCTCTTCTTTTTTATTAATCTGGCTAGTAGTCTGTCTATTTTGTTGATATTTTAAAAAAACTAGCTCCTGGATTTACCAATTTTTTGAAGGGGTTTTGTGTCTCTATCTCTTTCAGTTCTGCTCTGATCTTAGTTATTGCTTGTCTTCTGCTAGCTTTTGAGTTTTTTTTATCTTGCTCCTCTAGCTCTTTCAATTTTGATGATAGGGTGTTGATTTTAGATCTTTTCTTGCTTCTCGTGGGCATTTATTATTATACATTTTCCTCTAGACACCGCTTTAAATGTGTCCCAGAGATTCTGGTAAGTTGTGTCTTCATTCTCATTGCTTTTGAAAAACATCTTTATTTCTGCCTTCATTTCATTGTTTATCCAGTCAACATTCAAGAGCCAGTTGTTCAGTTTCCATGAAGCTGTGCAGTTCTGAGTTAGTTTCTGAATTCTGAGTTCTAATTTGATTGCACTGTGGTCTGAGAGACTGTTTGTTATAATTTCCTTTTTTCTGCGTTTGCTGAGGAGTGATTTACTTCCAATTATGTGGTCAATTTTAGAGTAGGTGTGATGTGGTGCTGAGAAGAATATATATTCTTTGGATTTGGGGTGGAGAGTTCTGTAAATGTCTATTAGGTTTGCTTGGTCCAGATCTGAGTTCAAGTCCTGGATATCCTTGTTAATTTTCTGTCTGGTTGATCTGTCTAATATTGACAGTGGGGTGTTAAAGTCTCCCACTATTATTCTGTGGGAGTCTAAGTCTCTTTGCAGGTGGTTAAGAACTTGCTTTATGTATCTTGGTGCTCCTGTATTGGGTGCATATATATTTAGGATTGTTAGCTCTTCTGGTTGCATTGATCCTTTTACCATTATGTAATGTCCTTCTTTTTCTCTTGTGATCTTTGTTGATTTAAAGTCTATTTTATCAGAGACTAGGATTGCAACTCCTGCTTGTGTTTTGCTCTCCATTTGCTTGGTAAATCTTCCTAAATCCCTTTATTTTGAGCCCTTGTGTATCCCTGCATGTGAGCTGGGTTTCCTGGGTATAGCATAATGATGAGTTTTGACTCTTTATCCAATTTGCCAGTCTGTGTCTTTTGATTGGGGAATTTAGCCCATTTACATTTACAGTTAATGTTGTTATGTGTGAATTTGATCCTGCCATTTTGATGCTAGCTGGTTGTTTTGCCTGTTAGTTGATGCAGTTTCTTCACTGTGTCGATGCTCTTTACCATTTGCTATGTTTTTGGAGTGGCTGGTACTGGTTGTTCCTTTCTATGTTTAGTGCTTCTTTCAGGAGCTCTTGTAAGGCAGGTCTGGTGGTGACAAAATCTCTCAGCAATTGCTTGTTCATAAAGGATTTTATTTCTTTTTCACTTATGAAGCTTAGTTGGGCTGGATATGAAATTCTAGGTTGAAAGTTCTTTTCTGTAAGGATGTTGAATACTGGCCCTCACTCTCTTCTGGCTTGTAGGATTTCTGCTGAGAGATCCACTGTGAGTCTGTTGGGCTTCCCTTTGTGGGTATCCCGACCTTTCTCTCTGGCTGCCCTTAGCGTTTTTTCCTTCATTTCAACCCTGGTGAATCTAATGATTTTGTGCCTTGGGGTTGCTCTTCTTGAGGATCATCTTTGTGGTGGTCTCTGTATTTCCTGGACTTTAATGTTGGCCTGCCTTGCTAGGTTGGGGAAGTTCTCCTGGATAATATCCTGAAGAGTGTTTTCCAGCTTGGATTCATTCTTTCTGTCACATTCAGGTACACCTATCAAATGTAGATTAGGTCTTTTCACATAATCCCATATTTCTTGGAGGCTTTGTTCATTTCTTTTCACTTTTTTCTCTGTTCTTGCCTTCTCATTTTATTTCATTGCGTTGATCTTCAATCTCTGCTATCCTTTCTTCTGCTTGGTCAATTCAGCTATTAAAACTTGTGTATGCTTCATGAAGTTCTCGTGTTGTGTTTTTCAGCTCCATCAAGCCATTTATATTCTTCTCTAAGCTGTTTATTCTCGATAGGATTTCATCAAACATTTTTTTTCAGGGTTCTTGGTTTCTTTGCATTGAGTTAGCACAAGTTCTTTTAGCTCAGAGAAGTTTGTTTTTACCCACTTTCTGAAGACTCTTTCTGTCAATTCATCAGACTCATTCTCCATCCAGACTTGTTCTCTTGCTGGTGAGGAGCTGTGATCCTTGGAGGAGGAGAGGCGTTCTGGTTTTGGGTGTTTTCGTTCTTTTTGTGCTGGTTTCTTCCCATCTTTGTGGATTGATCTACCTGTGGGCTTTGTAGTTGGTGACTTTTGGGTGGGGTCTCTGAGTGGATGTCCTTTTTGTTAATAATGAAGTTATTTCTTTCTGTTTTTTAGTTTTCCTTCTAACCATCAGGCCCCTCGGCTGTAGGACTGCTGGAGGTCCACTCCAGACCCTGCTTGCCTGGGGATCACTTGCAGCAGCTGCAGAACCGTCAGGGTTGTTGCCAGTTTCTTCTTCTGTTATCTTTGTCCTGGAAGGATACCTGCCAGATGTCAGCCTGAGCTCTCCTTTATGAGGTGTCTCTTTGGATATACGGGGGTCAGGGAGCTGCTTGAGGAGACAGTCTGTCCCTTATAAGAGCTCAAGTGCTGAACTGTGAGTGCTGTTGTTCCATTTAGAGCTGCTGGGCAGGTACACTTGAGTCTGCTGCAGTGTAACTCATAACCGCCATTTTTTCCCAGGTGCTCTGTCCTGGGAAGGTGGGGCTTTATTTATAAGTTCCTGATGTGCTGCTGCCTTTTATCAGAGATGCCCAGTGAGGAGGCAGCCTAGTCACAGTCTGCCAGCAGAGGCATTGCTGAGCTGCCGTGGGCTCTGCCCAGCTGCCGTGTGAACTTCCTTGCAGTTTTTTTTAATAGGGGTATAGTTAGAACTGCCTCTGTAATGGCGGACTGCCTCGGTAATGGCGGAATGCCTTGGTAATGGTGGACTGCCTCGGTAATGGCAGACGCCCTTCGCCTCACAGAGCTAGACCATCCTGGGTCCAGCTGTGTTTGCTGTGAAACACTCAGAGTGTTTCAGATTGCTGGTCTTTGTAGGGGTGGGACCCGCCGAGCCAGATCACCTGGCTCCCTGTTTCAGCCCCCTTTTTTTCAGTTGAATGGGCGACTCTGTCTCCCAGATGTTCCAGGGGCCAGTTGAAAAGGGGGTCCAGATTTTTGTGAGTTTTTGTGGGGAAACCCGCTGGAGACTAGTGGTGCTTTTCTGCTCGGGAATCTTCTGGTCTGTGGGTGGTAAAAATTCATTTGGAAATGAGTTCGGTGGCTCACGCCTGTTAATCCCAGCACTTTGGGAGTCCGAGGCATGCAAATCACCTGAGGTCAGGAGTTTGAGACCAGCCTGGCAAACATGGTAAAACCCTGAATTTACTAAAAATACAAAAATTAGCTGGGCATGGTGGTGCACACCTGTGATCCCAGCTACTCTGGAGTCTGAGGCAGTAGAATAGCTTGAGCCTGGAAGGCAGACGTTTCAGTGAGCTGAGATCACACCACTGCACTCCCGCCTGGGCAACAGAGTGAGACTCCATCTCAAAAAAACAAAAAACAAACAAAAACAAAAAACAGTGCTGCTGAGTGTGCATTGAGGCAAGCATTTTCCAACACTGCCTTTCTGGAAGCAGCGAGGAGAGGCACAGAAATTTCAGCAAGGTTTAAGTCTCATCCTGCGACCATGTCTCCAGGAGTCTAGATGATTCAATATATGGGTAAACTCACAGCATTTAATCATGTTAATTAGTTACATTATGTAACATATAATAAGTAATATTATATGTTAATATGTAATATAAATATATTATGCTAATACATTAATATATAACTGCATTATATTATATAATTACATTATGTTAATTATCTTGATATTAAAACACCTTTTAATATATTAAATACTCTAATCATACAACCAAATATTATACAGTCATTTAAATTAAGCTTTGGAAGAACATTAAAAATTTTCAATATCAACTATTTTTTGTGGCAACATCATCTTTGTTTTGATTTATATATTTGAGTTTAATTTTTTTTATTTTTTGATATACTATCAATTGAAATAAAAATATAAAATTGGATATGCAGTATACCAATTTTGTAAAATCAATCCATATATATTTAAACGTATGTCTGTACAAAGACTAGAAACAAGCCATCAATTTGTTACCAACAGTTATATGAGTGATTTTAATTTTCTTTATCATATCCTAAATCTTCCAAATTATTTTATAATAAAAAATAATGTTCTTAAAAAGAAAATAACTGTTTGGTTGTTCTGTACTATTGTGGAAAGTGGGAAATAGTACTGAAAACCATTTTACATTTCAGTGTTAATTTATCTTTCAAGAATATTCTACATCTGATGTGATTAACAAAACAAAGTCCTTGCCTCCGTGGAACATACACTCTGAAAAAGGGAGATAATGTGCCACATCAACAAGGAAATACACACTCAGTTCTTCACATCGGTGAGTTCTGCATCTGCTGATTCACGCAACCATGAATCAAAAATATTTGCAAATTTTTCCACATTCATCCAAGCCCTTTAAACTGTATTGAACCTGTACAGTTTTTTTTATGCTCTAAATGGCACAGTAACAATGATTTGCATAACGTTTACATTGTAATAGGTGCTGCAAGTAATCTAGAGATCATTGAAAGTATAGGTTACGCTAAATGCTGCACCAGAGCATGTCCGGGACTTGAGTAGACACTAAGTAGACACTTGAGTAGGGATTCTGGTGTCTAGGGGAGGTCCTGGAACCAGTTTCTCATGAATACTGAGGGATAACTGTGTGTTGTGTCTGGATACAATGAATATACAAGCAGGTAACAGTGACTGACAGGAGGCAGAAGGTGAGGGAAAATGAAGGGGCTGCTATTTATATGTGTATGTGGGATGATCAGGGCAGACCCCACGGAGGGAATATTTAACAGAGAGGGAACGTGCAGGAAGCAGTCCTGAGAACATGCGGCCATGGGAGGGGGCTTGTCAGATCTCGTGGCCCCTGGGAGCCTGTGACTATTAACGGCAGGCCCACAGCCAGCTGCCATCCTGAAATCTACCACTCTCAGCCAGTAGCCAAGCATGGCGGGGTATGAAGGCAGGCCTGCTGCAAGGACATGAAAGACCCCTCTGCTGGGCAGCCTGGGCTGCAGGGTTCTACGTCAGCCTTGCCAAAGTTTCTCAGAATTGCGCTGCATTTTCAGACTTTGCCTGCCCAGCCTCGTTTTCCCCCACAGGTATTTCTCCCAAATAACTTCCTGCATCTCAAACACCATTCTGGTGTTTGCTGCTCCGAGGGCCCAGACACACACGACGTTCCAGCAGAGGCTGCACAAATGCAAAGGCCCCGGGGAGCTTGGCATTTTTGAGGAGCATCAAGGAGGCCAGTGTGCGTTCACGGACAGGACAGAGGGAAGCGGGAGATGAGGTCAGAAATGTACTTGAAGTTCTCGCTGAAGAAAAACAGTTGACTTGCTTATTATAAAACCCTTTTTGTTAAGGAAGAAATACAAAATGTTAGACAATGCGTCTCTGTTGGTTACAGAATTTAAAGGAAGGGCGTCATACAGCCGGTACCTTCCAATCTTCCCATTAGCAGCACCCAGCACATCTGTCTAGGTAGTAAACCTAAGTGGCCCAGTTCTGGGCCATTAAAATTTTGATGTATCCCATTAAGGAAACTTACGGCCTTAGTTCAAAGGGTTGCTGCCATTGTGTCTGTGAGAGCGGTGCTGCAGGGTGCATTTCATGCAAATCTAATAGACTGTAATGAGTGATCCTGCTTAATAAGCTACTTAGATCATTTGGGCATTTACTTGAGAGTGACCACAAATGCCTTTTTCTGAGACCATTTCACAGTGCTAACATTTAACTGAAATAGCACTTAACAGAATGCCAGGCACAAGAGGGCACTAAGCGTTATGTTATTGATGATGGGATGAAGGACGCGGGTCTACAAGGTGTGTCTGTCTAGATGCTCCTAATGACCAGGCAAGAAGAGGCTAGAAAGTTTCTTTTCAAGGGTTTGTAGCTTAGATCCTTGTTTCACCACAGAGCGTCAGCTTGACATAGCCTGGACTTGACAGTGCTTTCCACAGGGCACTTGAAATACGTTTACCACCTCTCTTTTACCTCCATAAACCATGACAGGTCTCTGCTCAGCCTCTAATAAGCAAAAGATTAGAAAATTCCTTTAAACTTCAGAAACAGAGGAATGCTCACTCAAGCAATAAAAGCCGCGGAAATGAGTCTTGAATACTATCACTGTGTATCAATTGAAGTCAGATGAAGAGCTCTACATTCATCCAAAATTCTTTTTATACTAATTAGATGCTCTTCAAAGGTGTAATTGCCATTTAAAAATTACTTTGGAGTACAGGAATGACAACAGATTTTTAATGTCTTTTAATTTCTCTCGATGTTTCTCACCTTCATTAGCACTTTCTTATTTTACCAATGAGTCACAGGACTTTCAAGGACTTTTCCTCTCCCACAGTTAAAATCCTTAACAGAAACTAAGCTCACATGGAAACTTGTCTCAATTACCAGAGAAAGACTATAATAATTAAAATTTTGATTGCATGGATTATCAATTGTCTGAAACTCCATTTGTCTCCACCTTGAGCAGAAAACGATTTCCAGCCCCAGAGGCAAGCTGCCTCGTTGCACAGAAGAGGGCGTAAAAGCAGCAGCCTGGTGGTGTCCTTATTGTCACACTTTGTGGTACAGCTGAGACTCACACTATATCTGCCCTTGAAGTGCAACCTCTCTGCCCTGCTTCTGTGGTTTCTTGGCATCTGATATTATTTCAAAAGGGCAAGGGTGGCATAGAGGATTCAAGTTGGCGGGCACGGAGGAGGCGTATTTTACTGTAGTGTGTGAGGTTTGTAGCAAAAGCAGAAAAACCTATCTGCCCTTCCACACTTGGAGCGAACTTCCCACAAAGCAGACACTTGTTTTCTGGATGGGCAGTTGGCTGAGGTCGCCTGGTCTGAAGAGTAGCCCTGGCTTGTGCATCTTCAATGTCTTGCCGTTTCTCTTCGGATAAAGCGCAGATGTCTTAAGATGTCCTCCGTGCCCAAGACGATCTGCTCCCGTTCCATCTGGTCTCACCGTTCACGAGCGCCTGCACTTCAGTCACGCTGGTCTTCCTTCCACTCCTTTGTCTTTCCACTTTCCCAGGTGTAAGGGCTTTGCACGTTCTAAATCCTCTTACTGGAACGCTGTTTCTTCTACTTATCTCAAGAACTCCAACTGCTTCTTTACAGCCTGTTTCAAGCACTGCTGCCCGAGAAAGCTCTCCCTGCCCTCTGCCCTGCGCAGGGCCTGTTGTTATGGGTCTTCCCAGCATGGAGGGCCTCGCCCTCATGTACACGTGGGTTGCGTGGTTCCATTTGTGCATGCAAAGATTTGATTCAGGTCTACACCCTCCAATCCCCTCACAGAACATACTCCAAACGGCAGGTGCGGGGTCTGGTTGTGCCCACTCCTACATCTCCGTAACACAGCACGGCGCCCGGCACAGGGAAAGCAGACAGTGCTCAACGAACATTTGCGGGCCCAGTGCCAGAGCAGATTCCCTAAAAGGGTTGCGTGCCCTCAGTGCACAGACCTGCTGCGGGGGCACTCTGCTGTTCTCCAGAATTCTGGCTGTCCCTCTCAAAATGATTCTGTGAGTGGCTGCGCGATGCATCCTGACCAGAGTCAGGAGCCAGGCAATCCTTTCTCACTTCTGCAATTAATGAGCTTTCAGACACTGGGCAAACCATTTAATGTCTCTCCGTCTTCTCATATGTAAAATTGGATTGTTAATATCAGCTTTTTTTACCTTACCAAGTTATTCTTCTGTAACAGGAACATTAAAAGTGTAGCTTCTGTTAGTTCGAGCAAGACATTGTTGGTGTAAAAAAAATTGGTTATAGGCAGTTTCCCGCTTCCATACACAGTGGATTCCTGTGCATGTTTCAAAACTGAATAACAAACAGTAATGAGGGAGACATTTCCAGAGAACTAAAAACACGTGATAAAATTCCTGATAGTGGTTAACTATGTGCTGCCTCTCAGATTCAGACACCGTGAGGCGGGTGACACCTCCACGTGCGCCCAGCGCAGGAGGCCACCAGCCATCCTGGGACGGGAAAGGTGACCAAGCACCTCCTCTTCCCGGGCTGAGGACCCCCCGCCCACTGCACAGCAGCCACAGCACTTCCACATCTTTGGGACACTTTGGGCAGCTAGAAACAGACACCCAGACACCAGGAGAAGCAATTCTGTCTTCTTGCCGTCTGTAGCACACTGCAAATGTGACCCCAAATCCTTACTCTTTCCTTTTTATGAGGCAGCATAAAAATCGTATCACAGGCCCTCCGTCCACAAACCCCAGCAGCTGCGATTTGCTTCCCGCCCAGTGCAGGCCATCCCTGCTGTGGCTTCTCTCCGCGGTGGCCGTGGAGGCTTCGGTCCGTGCTTTCTGTATTCCTGCCTCCTGCCCAATCCTGGTTCTGCCTGGTGGCCCCGCGTGTCATGGTGGTGCCCCTTTTTCTTGGGAACTGTAAGAAATAAGCTCTTATTTCAAAGGCAGTTGTTCCTCTCTGTGCCTGTCACCCGAATAAAACAAACCCCAAATTCAAATCGTAAAACATGGGTAATGCAAGCTTGTTATGTGAACAGAAGACGTGGACTGTGTGTGGCCACCTTGACGGCTGTGGCTTGGTTCCCACACTGCTCTGGGCACGCCACAGGATCTCTGCTGGCACTTCCTGTGTGCCTGGCACCTGCCTCCCATCCCTGGACCATAGGAGGTTATGGTTGTTGAGTGCAGTAATTCCTTAACCACTTTAACCACTTTGCTATCCTGCCTTTTTATTGTAAATGAACACTATAATATGTGCTAGATTTTCATATTCTGTGAAATGAGAAAGGGGGTATGATGTTATTTTTAAGGTGAAAACCAAGACAGAGAGACCTGGCTCCCCCATTCCGTGGCTTCCCAGGGCTCGGTCATTCTTCCGCGGGTCTCACTGTGGCATCTTCAGAAAACCATGGTGCCAGGAAGTTAAAATCTTATTTGAATCCAAATAAAAGACATATTCAGACTGCTAGTGGCTCATGATCTGAAGTCTAAGGTTTATTCTGAATTTGTGGAGACAGCACTGGTAAATACATAAGCTTTTTTAAAATGAAGAGTTCAAAAATATGGCATGTCCCTAAGCATTAAGTCAGACTGAGAAATCGGTACCATTGATTTTGAGTCCAGGGGAGCCAGGCAAAAACTTCATGAGCTTGTTCTGGGACCCCATCTGAGCAAGACCTCGAAGCCTTCAGGACACAAAATTCCACTTGGCGGCATGCTGCCAAGAGCAGAAAAGGCAGAATAATGGGCAAGCCAGCTGCCTGCCCACCGGAGAGAGCGCTCTCAAGAGCGTGGTGATGCTCCCCACCTGCGCGAGTCCCTCTTTCGGCCTGGATGGCTTTCTCCTTCCCAGTGTGTACCCTTCTTGACATTAAAGACATTATCCCACGGAGCTTCCCCTGAGCAAAGCCTCCTCTTTCTACAGCTTGGCGGATGCTGCTCAAGAGAAACCCACAGTCCTGGCATCTGGTTTCCTTCTGGGAGGCATCTGCCCTGCAGAAAGAACAGGAGGCCGGGGAAAGAACAGAGAGAACTGGATCCCTGCAGCTCTGATTCTTAAGAGAAAGCAACATGACCTTGGCTGGGTGGATTGCTCACAAGAGGCGGAAGGAGCGGCCCGGTGGCTGCCTGCAGGAAGTGTGCACAAACTACGCTGATGCAACGGAAAGAAACCCTTCCGAATACAGGGCAGATCCAGAGCATAAACAAAAAAAGCCTCGTGAATGCTCTGCGTGCCCCGACACAGTGCACTCAACACATAACTACACGCTGTTCTGCTCTCCGAACAGTGAAATGACGGGAATTTTTAATGCCATTGCTGAGATTTCCTGTGACAGCTGTTGCACACTTTCTGCCATGTTCCGGGTGCCATTTTCCTCTCATTGTTTTCAATAGTTCACTCCACCATTAGCATCTTTCAGAAAAGTATTGGCAGATGGCTTTCCCTAGAGGGACTAGAAGAGATTAAAATCCCATGATTTCATCTTTTAAAAGTTGAGAAACAAAAGTCAAAAACATCCAAGTTTGATGCCGCCTTTTCTAGTTTATACATCTTGATGTCCAGAAGTATATACTTACCTCATATTTATAAAACTGAATCACAAATTTTAAGAAAATTGTTCTGGCTTTTCTGATTAATGTTCTCAGGACGCTTGACATGAAATTTCTGGTTGTCTATAAAGCAGTTTCAAAATATTTGGAGCAACCTAAAATAGGTCTACTAAGCTCTGGTGAGGTCAGAATATTCAGAGGACATCGCATGACTGATGAGGAGCATGGATTTTGTGCTTCAGAGGCACTCAGCGCTGATTAAAGGCCGTTAGGTTGGATTCCGACCAGGCCGTAGTGTCCACTGACTTCACGGCAGTCTCTCTTTTGCAAAGAGGGGGCGTGCTTTGCCTCAGGCTTATGGAAGCAATGCAGTGGGATCTCAGAACGTGTGATGTTCCCTTCGAAGTTGTAAACATGGCTAAAGGCAGTCATTTTCTCGCTAGGTCTTCCTTAGATCTTTCTCCTAATACAGATTTTAAAAATGGTTTTTGAGATCACTCTTGCTTTCATGATTTGAAAAGGTGTTCCTTAGAGAAATTAGGCAAAAGGAAAAGTTTAAGATTGGCATTTGTCCAGGGTGCCTCAGAGATTTCTAGAACGTTAGATAATCACTTGACCTGCTTTGTTACAAATAGTGTCAGGTTTGAAGGTGAACTGGTTTCTGGAAGACCCGCTTTGACTCCGATGATAGGCCCGAAGAGGTTTCCACTGCAGGTGTTCACACCGGGGACAACGCCTAACACAGCGACCCGATCAAAGACAGCTCAGGGCTGAGCTCTCAGGACTCAGCTCTGCCATAGGCCACATTTTCCTCTGAGGTAAAGAGAATGACGCACCCTTACACTCAGTGCTAAATTTCTGGAGTTAGGATTGTGAAAGCTGATTATCCAAATTGGATCACTCTTGTCATACCCAACTAAATCAGAGAAAAGGGGTCTGAGTGAAAGGCACTCAGGGCACGTGACATCGCCCTAGAAATGGTGTCACCTGCAAATCTGGTGGCTGAAGCCACCGGTTATAACCAGACCACTTTCATCTGTAGCAGGTGAGTAACAGCTGCAAATCCAGGACTGCTTTTGCCCACCACAGTCACCCACCAGTAGGACCTTACCAGCCCCCAAAACGTTGCTGGTATCAAAGAACTTTCTCCCAGGACCACACAGAACATTCCTCTTTTTCCAGCCTTATCTCTGTTCTTCGGACATACCCAACAGCAGCCTGTCTGCCTCCATGTCATGAACTGCAATTCTCCCCTTCCCTTTGCCAACAGTAAGTAGCAGCAAGATGGCACGGGTCAGGTGGAATCTTATTTGCATAATAAGATGAGGGTGGGTTGGCCAGCCTTCCCCGCGTGCTACGTAAACCTCACACCGAATTAAACCAATCTGTATGCTCTGCGTGAATCAGGCACCGCTCCTCAAGCCTGTAAAACCCGCACACTCCGCGGCCTGCTGCGCTTCCCATCACAGCCCCCATTGTCTTATCAGAGGCAGGGCTATTCTCCTTTCTGTTTCTTTTGCTTATGAAACCTCTGCTTCTAAACTTTCTCTGTGTATCTGTGTTCTAACTCTTCCTGGCACAAGACAGTGAACACCAGGTGTTTACAGCAGACAAGGACGCTGCTTCGTTAGTAACTTTCCGTACGATGTGCTGAGCCGCAATAAATTCATTTAACAGCGGTGGGTCCAGGTGATTACCTTTGCATCTTGTCTCCTGCTGAATCATGGAGGTTAGGGGAGTTCCTTTAGACCCCCAATAAAACATTCTTGTGAAGGTCTGGGGAGTTTCTTCAGCCCCGCAATAAAACCTTGTTTAATCCCAGGCAGATCCTGTAAAGAATTCCTTCATTATCCTGTCATGCTCCAAGGCCCAGGAGAGGCCTGGGCAGAACTCTTGGTGGGCTTTTGTTACATGTAAGGACACTGGCGCTCTCAGCTTTTAGTAGGTAGCTTAGCCACTCAGTCAGTGCTGAGACAGTGGTGACGGAGGCCTGCCTGCCCAGCTGTTAGTGAGATCCGGCCTGCCGCAAAAATCTCCTCAGTTGGCGTAAAATAGCCTCTCCAATCTGTCTAATTGCCTTATCTGGTCTTCTGTCACTCTCCAGCTCCTCAAAACCTGTGCTCCAGGCAGATGAGACTGTTTTGTCCCTCAGCTCCACCTGCACACGTCCTGCAAACCTCCGCTCAGGCAGTGCCCTCCGCCTAAGATGCTTTTCTTCCTCCTACTTGAGTCCCTTATTTTCATGGAGTCATTCCTGTCTGCTCACACAGATTGTATGCTTCTGTGTGACAAGTGTGGCTCTTTAATTCTGATTTGTCCAGAATTGAATTCCTTGTTTTCCTCATGGAGTGGCCCCCACATGCTGGAAACATCAAAAGACTACATTTCCCAGACTCCCTGTGGGTGACATTGGGAGCCTATGACTGTTCTGACCAGTGGTGTGCAGGTGGAATGTGGGCCACTTCCAGAGTTGACCATAAAACACTACTCTTTTCTTTCCTCCTATGGGAATCCAGGAACCCACACATTCTAGATGGCAGAGTTGACATGGAAGCAGCTCCTATCTCTGAGTTACCACTCGGAGGAGACCCACCAAGTAGGGCCACTGAAGGGGTGATGACTTGCATGAGAAAGACATAAGTTTATCTTAAGTCACTGAGATTTGGGGTTGTTTGTTATAGTGGCTAGCAAACACTGCACTGACTGATTTAGCCTGCCTACCTGGTTTGATAGATCTCTCCATCTGGTTTTAGAGTTAATGATTGGAAGGTCACTTGTGTCTTACCTTTCTCCCCTCGCTATTTCTTTTTGCATTTTTCTCCTTTCTTTTCTTCATTCCCCATTTAATTTTTTGTTCTCTCATTTTCCCCCCACTTTTTTGAGGTCCCTATTTAATCTTAATTGAGAAACCACCCAGGGGACAAATTCTACTAATTGCAAAAATTTAATAAAAAATGGTCTGAGCTTTCAAGAAAGTGACTGTTTAGTAAGAATTTTATAGCCTAGTAGTTGCTAACAATTTAAGCCTTTTGTTCCTCCATAACCCAGTTGTCTGGGCAAAACAGATGCTCAGAGAGCAGTCACTGAATGCACATTAGAACTTTCCAGGTTCTCAAGACTTCACTGGTCTTGAACGATATTGTAGGAATGGTGAGTTGGGGCCAAAAGTTACTTTCTGATCAAAGAGCCCATGTGTTCATGGGTTAGGTAATAAATATGATTAGGCTTCTACAGCCCCATAGGCTGCAGCATAAAGGAGTGACAGAGAATCTTGATTTAGAGAGTACATTTGGATGGATGTCCCAGCTTATTTGCATAGCAAAGGGTTCTTCTGGGGCCACTGACTCTGTTCTCTGTGGACTCTGCATTCTCTGGGGAGCAGATAGTGTAGATCAGCCTTCTTTCATCAATTTCCAGTGATATTCTTCCAAAGCACTGTGAGATTTGTGTTTGGCCACTATTCTGGTTTACACACTCTGGCCCTGGGATGAGTTTTCATCGTCACGATGTCAGCCTCCGTTTTTATGCTAATGAGACAGTTATACCTGCTTTTGGTTTTTGACATCCCTTCTGCTTCTTTGTCTGGCAGGCATTAAATCATTCATATTTCAAAATCACATACAGCTGAAACTTTGTAAGACAGTGTTTCTAGTGATGAGCTCCTCAAAATTGCAGAGACAATCCAGCCCTCTCTTTTTTCTGCTTTCACCGACCTCTAATTTAACTTCAAACCAGTATCGGGGGTTATCTTTGATTGATAATTATTTTTCCTGATCTCAGATGTATGAAAACCTGTCTTGTATCACGAAAACCTTGCCAGAATGTAGGCATTTCTCTTCATTACTAATGCAGGGAGCTTTTCAGTCATGATTTATATCTTTCAGATTAAATTACTGGGAAGCAGGCCCTTCCTGAAGGCTGCTATCTCTGCAGCAAAAGTAGCTCCGACTTGGCTCCTTCGCTTTGACAGTCACAATACATCATTGCACCTCTGGCTAATTAGCAGCTTCCTCCCTGGTCTTATTTTTCTGCTACAGGGAGGTTTGCAAAACTTTTTTTTCATGTCAGGCTTCCATCTTACTTTACCAAGCATCCTAACTACTGAAGTTTATCTTTCAGCAGGGAGCCACTGCTGAAAATGCCACAGGAATCCGAGTGACTCTCGCTGTACGATTTAGGAGAAAGTCATGGAAAATGGGGGAGAACGTAAGCAGCCAACCGCTACGGCACACACACTCGGTGGCAGAGGCAGCAGTGCCGTCTGATCATCTCGTTTCATTCTTCCTACAACTGTGTGAGCTACAACCAGGTGAGGAATTTGGTTAAGAATTTAGAGATGAAATAACTTGCTAAAGGCCATATAGCTAAAAACCAGCAGAGATGGATTCAAACACAGACACGTCTGACTCTGAAACCCTGGCTTCAGTCACTGTAAGGAATTAGGTAATTCTGTGCTAACATCGATGCTAACACCAGTACAAATGCCCATTGAAACCATAACAAGAACATTTTAAGTAACTAACAACAAGGTAAAAGCAGATGTAATTTATGATGTGCAACCACAGACTTGAGAAGCTATTCCTAGTGTTATCTTACTTGTCATGAGTATAAAACTTATATGAGTATAAGCACATTACTATATTTATTGTCACACAGAGCACGATGCAGGATTTAGTGGGTATGAATCTAATTACTCTATGGGGCTATGCCATACCATGCCTGTAATTGGTGGTCGGTGGTCAGGAGTCTGAACAAACTGTGTGCTGAAAATGGGGAGAGAGAGAAAGAGGGAGACAGAGAGAGAGAGAGAGGTGGGTACTTGTAATGTACAGGGTACAGATCTAGACTTCCCTTCATCCCCTGGGTCCCTTCAGGGAAGGGGAATGGGGAAGTGGGAATGAAGGTCTTCAGGAGCCCCCAGGTACGGAATGAGAGGAGTAAAAGGCACAGAGCATCACTGTCCTGCATGGAAAGCCACACTCTGCCACGGGAATAGCTGCTCCTCTGCGGATCTTTGAGACTTTGCATCTTTTCTAATCCACGGTAATAAGTACAGCTCCCTCGTGACGTTCCCTCACGTTGTCTCCCATTCGTAATCTCTTCTGTCACGTTACATGTCCCTTCTCTTCCTAATCTCCACGCTCCGAACCCCTCGGGAACTGTCATTCGTGAGTCGTTGGTAAATTAAGTCTTTTAATGTCTTCGTTTTTATATCTTATTCTATTTTAGAGGAATAGAACACAAGATAATATATATGTAATATATATAAAATTACAGGCACACACATGTTGCACTATATGTGAGAAGCACTTGGACTGCAATTGAAGGTACTTCATGAAGTCACGGAAGTTTCTCAGTTCAGCCTTGCTGTACCGTTCAACGTCTCAGATGACCTATTTTTCCGATCGTTTCTCAGCACTAGCACTGATACGTTTGCCAAGTATTTTTGATTGTTATTTAAAAACGATTGTTACACTCCTTTTCTGCTTTAGTAAACAGACGATAATCCAAACTTTTCTTGCAATTTCAAGTCCACAATGACAATTTATTCTCCTATGCTCTAAATGTGGGGGTTTGGCTGATTCTACCATATTGTGTTCCCTTAAATAACTTCTGGATTAATTTTTTTTCATTTGCTTTTTTTCTCATACATGTACAATTAGAATGAGCAGCTGCACAGCTGTGGACATCACAACACTACTTCTCACCTATCAAAGTCCCCATTTCTCCAAGAGTCACGTCCTGCTCTCAGCCGTCCCCTGTGCTTCAGTCCTGCAGGCTTCTGCCTTGGTCAGCGCCTGCTGTGTCTGACGCCCTCGTGCCCACTTCCACCGCAGGATCGCTGTCGTCACAGAGCTGTGCCACTCGCCTTATTTTTCTCCTTGACTTCTCCCTTGGCTGATTTGTCCTTTCCCTGTATCATTTAAACATGTTTTGTCCCCCCTGTTTAATCCTATTCTGTCTCTTCCTCTACTTGATAGAAACATTCTCCCTAAAATGGGTGCTCAGGACTTCTCTCTTGAGCCTCCATGTTCTCTGTGATTTTTGTGCTTTTATTTATGTCCACCTTTGCTAAACAATGTACTCCGAAGTCTAATCAGCAGCATTTCCTTATGCAGTGCAACGTCCTTCTTCATCTGGGGATGGAGTGCTCGCCCACAGTGAGCTTCGGTGTCTGGCTGTCCAGCAGCTGACTTCAAGGGGGCCTCCAAGGGGCCTCCTTTCTGGTCTTCCCATTATCTCACATATTTGCTCAGTGAAGAGGGATTGTTCCTGGTCCACAGGTCTGAGCAGAGAATTCTGGAATATCGCATCTAACCCTTTCATTTGCGTCCAGTTTCACTTGGGCTGGTAATGCCACTTCCCAACCGACGTAAATGGATCCCGGCTCTGCTCATGGCTATCTGCGCCTTTCACCTTTGAAGTTTCTGTTATGCGAGTTTGTGAAGTAGCCGTGTCTCGGAGGCAAAGACAGAATTGTCTTAGAAATCCTGAATACTGTTTTTAGAAGGGCTTTTACAATCGGATCCTTCGAATGCTGCTGTCCATTGAACAGTGAATCACTGGTGGAGGCACATCAGGCTCACACTGCAGCTTACGTACAGTCACGTGGAGCCTGATGACCAGGACATGTTCTGAGAAATGTGTCCTTAGGTGATTTCATCATCGTGCAAGCATCAGAGTGTCCTTGCACAAACCCAGATGGTAGAGCCTCCTACACCCCTAAGCTGTACGATCACGTCTATCGCTCTTGCGCTACAAACCTGTACAGCAGGGGACTGTACTGAATACTGTACGCAGCTGTAACACAACGGTAAGTGTTTGTGTACCTAAACATAGGAAAGGTACAGTAAAAACGCAGTGCTCTAATCTTACAGACCACCGTGGCACATGTGGCCTACCATCGCCCGAGACGTCATTACGGGCACGTGACCATATTACATGTTTCAGAATCAAGATTAGACTCTAAGCCCTCCACAAGCCCCATTGCCCTGTGACTTGTTTCAGTGCTCAGAAACATTTTTGCGGCTGTGACATGTTTTGTGTTATATTATCTACTTATATTCCCGAGATTTCTCTTGTGAAGAATAGTCCCTGGCTTTGTTCTTGGGGATGCTGAGCCACAATGTGTGACTTTTCCATGATTTACCACCGCACTCATTGCAGCCCTTCTGAGAGGCTGGAGAGAACTCTGTTTCTTTTTCCATTTTTTTCTACTGAGATTTTGTAAAAACTGTAGGTAGGCTTTCCCATTCTAAACTGATCGCAAAATGAGAGGCAAGTAACAGAGCCAACGACCACCCCCGGCCTTGAGTCCTTTCGTGCTTACTCTTTACTAAACGTGTCTGTGCCTGGAGGAGCAAAGGCTCTGAGAATGCAGCTAGAAGCCCACCTGCCCACGGAGACACCGTTTGTTTCCTGGCCTTCTCTTTGATGGTGGGAAGCATCTTTTCCCAGATTTACCCGTGACCACACACTCAAGTTTGAAACGCAGCAGCACCGTTTCTGTCCCAAAACATGTCTTTCTCTCGAATGACACATATTGTTAGTGTTGAGATAACACACACTGAGCCTTCATTTTGATTGTCTGCATCCCTTTATTGCCAAAAAGAGAATGTGTGTGCGTGTGTGTGTATTGTGTGTATGTGCACGTGTGTGTGTATATGTGTGCACGTGTGTGCGTGTATGTGTGTGTGTATGTGTGTGCGTGCATGTATGTGTGTATGTGTGTGTGTGCATGTATATGTGTAGTGTGTGTGCACGTGTGTGCGTGTATGTGTGTGTGTATGTGTGCGTGTACGTGTATGTGTGTGTGTGTCTGTCTATCCAGGGTGAGGGGAAGTGGGAAGAGGGTAGGAAGCCGAAGGAAGCAAAACACTTCAGAAACGTCGCTGGCTTTGAAGTTAGTACAAAAGGAAGATTTTGGGTAAAAAGTTTTTTCTTTGCCAGAACAAATATTTGATTGCTTTAGTTATTCTAAAATATTCTATTTTCTTCCTGTATAAGCATTTAGCAAATTCTGGGCAGTTCTACTTAGCAAAAGAAAATGAATCCAATCAGCATGTCTCATAAGCTACACCAAGAGGCTTGGAGGAAAAATAATGTATGAAAAAACTTAACTAAAGCGTGCTTTTAACTCATTTATAATAGTTAATCAAACTAAATATCGGACTAGCAAATTCACCACTTTGAAGTTATTTTGTCATGAGAGTGATGGTGATGAAAGATATAGGTAGTACCTTGTATGTGCCAATCAGCCGTTTATCTTACTGGTTAGCCAGAACATTGATTTCATTAGTTATATAGCTTTATGGAACTAAACTCACTTCTTTGAGGTGTGATGGCACAAGAAGGAGAATATTCCCATGCAGACTGAGATCAATCTTCTGGTTTGCCCAACAGGCCACTTTCACAGTGAAAGTATTTTCAAAACTTCAGGTTTGTAGGGCCGATCGGTGACGTCGATTATTTCATGCAGGGCCCTTTATCTGTGTTTGGGTCAGCTGCCCCAGGGTGAGCTGTGCTGCTCGGGTGCTCGTTTGGTTTATACACTGAGGCCTGTCCTCTGTTCAGAGTCTACGTCTTAATCTCTTTACCGGTAGAAACAGGATACCTTCTCAATTTTTTAATTAAAAATAAAAGTTTAATTCTTTATCAAACTATCTAAACATGATAACCTCTATCAGCAACTAAAATTCCCCCAGTTTAAAAACGGTATTGATCCCTGAGAAGTCTGAGAAACAAAATCAAAAATAAAAATACACAATATACGACTGAAAGGGGGCTCTCAGATTCTGTCATAAGCTTCTGATTTTAAAGGTGAAAGCAATATAGCCAACACATACAGCACTAAAGATTCTGTTGTCAGTGATTTGTATGTGTATGGTGTGTGTGTGTGTGTGTGTGTGTGTGTGTCTGTGTGTGTGTCTGTGTGTGTGTGCATGAACTGACTCTTGTAACCTGATGAGGTTGTTATGATTATTATTATCCCTGCTTTACAGATAACAAACCTAGGTTTTGAGAGATTCATTTACCTTCTGTGGTCAAAGATCTAGTGGTGGGAGCAGCAGAGGCAACCAGGAGGCCTCTCGAGGCGTGAGATCTCCACCACCTTGGAGGAAATCAAAACACAGAGGGATAAAGGCTCTTGTCAAGGCCTCACAGCTGGTTAGTGGCAGCAAATTTTACTGCGTATTAAAAATACATAAAGAGCAAAATTTAAATAGCTTCATAACGGTTCTTTTTCTTTTCGATAAACTTTTAACGGAATGATTTTTATGTCAACACAAATCCTATGCACAGATTCCACTGAAATATTCCCTAATAGTTAAACCAGATTCTTTTCACTCACATTAACATCCTTTCATACTTCTGTTAACTTTAGGTACAACTTTTATATGAAGAGTTCTGCCATAAAAACCTCTCGCTTCTGATTGCAACTCCAGTTTCTTTTTTGCAAGGGGCAGGACAGGAAAGAATATTGAAGGTCACACTTCTGCAGGTTCTGTGACCCTCCTCGGTTCCGCTCAGAAAGGCTTCACTCCACCAGACATCCCAAACCAGAGGAAAAGCATCTCGTTCCCAGGAGCTGCCCTTGAGGACGCTCACAAGAATGTGCCAAGGGCGGCCTCTCTAGTAGTCACTATTTTATAATATGGCAAGCTCTTTTTTTTTCAGAGATACAGTATTTCTTCAGAACTATGGTTTTTAAAGAAGATGTTCACCTTTACCTTGGATCAATAAATTAACATAGTTGTAAAGCAGTTGGAAAATATAAAATAAAACATAGAGAAAAAAATTGATTATGATTCCTTACATTTTAGTCTATTTCCTTCAGAATACTCTACTACAATACCTTCAAACAGAATTGAAATCACAAGTGCAACCTGTGTATTTTCCACTTTAACATGATATTGTAAAAAATTGACACGTTATTAACTATTTGTCAAAACCAGCTTTGATAAGTTGCTACACAGTATTTATCTCATCATTCAATGGACCATAATTGATATTACTTTTCTCTTATTTTTCAAGGTTTAGTTGTTTTTCAGTTTTGCTGTCAGAAAAAAATGTCAAGACATCTTTTAAATAAGTCTTGCCCTAAATTTGTTCAGATAAGATTTCTATAAGGAATAATAATATTTTTTTAGATGAACTCTCACTCTGTCACCAGGCTGGAATGCAGTGGCACAATCTTGGCTCACTGCAACCTCTGCCTCTGGGTTCAAGCGATTCTCCCACCTCAGCCTCTTAAGCAGCTGGGATTATAGGCATGCACCACCATGCCCTGATATTTTTATTTTTATTTTTGTATTTTTAGTAGAGATAGGGTTTCACCATGTTGACCAGGCTGGTCTTGAACTCCTGACCTCAAGTGATCCATCTGCCTTGGCCTCCCAAAATGCTGGGATTATACGCATGAGCCACCACGCCCAGCCAGAAATAGTAATTTTAAGTCCTAAGTTATACAGAGTCTTACGAAGAATGATTTTACCAAACTTCACTTTTACTAGCATAAGAATGCATATTTCACTGTGTACAATCTATATTGAGTACTTTTATTAAAAATAACTGAACTATGAGCACTCAATAATTTGAGAGGCATTTGAAAATCTGCTGTAATCTGAGTTTCTTTAGTAGGTTGTGAGATTAATTTTTTTCAGGAATTTTTAATTCAATCCATTTATTTGATTTTCTATTACTTCATATTTCTAAAAAATAAATCTTATGTATTAAAATATTAACTCTGTGACAATCACATTCTTTGATTTTCGTTCTCTCCACATACTCTTCTTCATCCATTCCCTGACTAGCGGCAGAGAGGTCACGTGTATGTGACGTCAGCACCTCTGCTGTTTTTCCTGATGTCTTGATCTTTGCACCTCATGGACTCACGTGGCTCCTGGATGACCAGAATGACGGGCCAGGCAGGTAGGAGGTGGGAAGTGACCTAGCACTCCCATACACCTGCCAGTAGTTCCGCTTTTGTTTCCACACTCTTTCCTTTTATTCCTTATGCTGCTATTACCTTTTTACAAAACTTGTACTTCAAGCACTAAGTAAGCATTTGGATGTCAAGTTTATGGCCCAGGAGGGAGAAACAATTGCCTATCTGATATATGTGAATACATATGTGTATTTACATAGATAAAGGAAATATGTGTGTGTGTATTCATTTGTGTATATATACACACAAATAAATGTAAAATAAAAATGAATATAATCTTATGCAAGCGTGTATTTTATCATCTATTAATATAAAATTATCAATTATATATCATACCATATATGATTATTATATAAGTTAGATATATTAATTATAAACAATTACTGTTTAATAAAATTTTCTAGATGATATGGTTTGGACATGTCCCCACCCAAATCTCATCTTGAATTCTAGTTCCCATAATCCCCATGTGTGGTGGGAGGGACAGGTGGGAGGTAATTGAGTCACGAGTCATGGGGCAGTTACCCTTATGCTGCTGTAGTCATGAGAAGTGAGTGCGTTCTCATGAGAGCTGATGGTTTTATAAAGGGCTTTCTCTTCTTTGCTCAGCAGTTCTCTCTCCTACCCCTTTGTGAAGAAGGATGGGTTCGCTTCCCCTTCAGTCAGGATTGTAAGTTTCCTGAGGCCTTTCCAGCCACGCGAGTCAATTAAGTCACTTTCCTTTATAAATTACCCAGTCTTGGGTATGTTTTCACAGCAGCATAAGAATGGACTAATAGACTAGAATGTAAAAATATGAATGAATTTAATGGTATTGTAATATATAACAATAATGTATACACACATATTTAAGTGTGTAAATAAAAATACAGTATTATTTTGGAAAACTTCTCAAACCCTGTTTCCTCTGCTCTGATACCACACATCAACAATCAACACAGAAGATTCTGTGGTCCCAAATGTGTGAGGGTTTTTTCCCACTGGCAAGCAAGCAATCTTCAGCAAACACCAGGCGAATGTCCTTCAATTCTATTCCAATATTATCTACCTGGAGATAGCATCAGATTCTACAGCTTGGGGGCTCAGTCCTTAAGACTGCTCTCCACCCCTGATACCAGTCTCCAGTCTGGGCCTCTGGAACTTCTGATCAATGGGCTTCAATTCAGGATTCCCATGACCCCCTCTTTGGGTTCAATTAATCTGCTGGATTGGCTCACAGAACTCAGGGAAACACATATACACACACATACAAACACACATACACATACACACACATACACACATATACACACACACAGACACACACATACACACACATATACACACACACATACACACATACACACACACACATACACACACACACACACACACACACACACACACAGTTGACTGGGATTCTGAAAACCAAATTCTCGTTGTAATTCTTATAGCCTGTTTTTATTTTCACTGTTTTTGTTGAGATGAGGCGTTGGATGAGAGTTGAATGTGGTGTAGGGGAGGATTTCAATTTTAGAACTCTCTTTGGCTTTATGCAAATTTTCAGCCAACTGGAAACTTCTTGAGGAAAAACAAAGAGAAAAATTGGCTGTTAGACCTTCAGCTGTAAGTCAGTTTCACAAAATTATTTTTAAATTTTCGCTTAAAATATGGTTCTATTTTTTAGTATATTATTTTGGCTCACCTGCTTCTCTGTCTGTATTAATAAATAGCACATACTGTTTCCCTTTGGCACTTTGTACAATGTTGTTTATCTTGGTGCATGTTGTTAGAGTGTCCGCAAAGGTGACTGGATTATGAGGTGACAGTCCTTGGAAGCCCATCTGCCGTCTAAGCCCCGTTAGCATTTTCCTTTACTAATGTTGGGGGATGACTCACAAGAGGCACAGCAAACATATGAACGTTTTATTACAAAGTTGCCAGTATTTGTCCTTAGAACAGGTCCAGCTGACAGACGCACTGCAGGATTTGATTCTCATTGCAAAGTCATGGCAACATTACTGAAATTCTTAACTCTCCAGGTGGGATGACGGATGGTAGAAGGTGGGGATGTCCTTGGCAGAACATACTGCTTAATTATCTTCTTTTAGTACCAGCACACAGTCACGTTCCTATAATCAAATACTATTCCACATGAACATGAAATGAATTCATAAAGACAGAATATTTAAAGACCCTATCCAATAAAAGAGCAGATTAAATGTCAGATCTTCATTAGGGGTTCTTTAACCCAAGTTCTTTTTGTGGTTTTATGACAAATCCTTTCATTTTGGCACTTGAACCTAAGACTCTTAGGTCTATTGTCATTTGAAATAAAGGGGGATTTAATTATTTTTAAAGTAGAATTTATGGTCTGGTGGGTAAGACTCATAAGTAGAATCTGGAAAGCGTTTAATTTTAATGTTGGAATGAATGACATCTCTGATCTTTTACAGAGCGATAAAGCCCTGTGACTTAGTTTCCATATAGGTTAAAAACAGAATCCCATAAAATGTATAAATATGTGTAATGGTGTAGATTGGTAACATTTATCAGGTGACATCAGGATTCTTAATAGTCTGGAGTGGGCTCATGTAATTCTGAAAAAAATACAGTCACTACTTCTAAGCAAGTTACTCCATGTAATGTATTTAATTAGATAACATTTGAGAAATATTTTAGAGATGGAAGAGATAGTGGGATATAATTATATCCAAGCCTGCAACAAACCAGACTTTGGTAGTATTCTGGTTTTTCGGATGAGAAGTATATTGTATGAACAGGAAAGCCCAGCAGCAGGGAGCTTCGGGAATGCCCATCCCAGGCAACTTCCAGGGAACCGTAAAGTATCAGATCCAAAAGCAGCACAACTCTGCCACGAAAGAGTTGATTCAGTAGACGAATGAAACTAGCCTGTTTTTGCTAATACGAAACTTAGAAATAACTTTTATTTTATTTATTCCAAATAATTTATAATTAATTATTTCCAAGTGCATTTATGGTCCTGGTTATTGGAATGCAAAATAAAAATGGAAAAACAAAATTTAGCTACCAGAAACCAAATCTATGTGTTCATATTTTAGAAAATTGTATGCTTTCAAAGCTAAAGTCAGGAGTTTGTCATATTTGAAGAGTTTTTGTGTGAGAGATTATAGCATTTAGACCCTTATGTTCGGTTCAAATATGAAAGAAATGGTCTCATACATAACTCCATTTTGGTTTATTAATTTGTAGACCAAAGAGTTCCAACTGGAATTCTTTGTAGCCAGAATACTTACGGTACAGTAATCAGTGCTGCTGTTAAGGATGACTTAAGACAAAACAATATTGTGATGGAATTCTAGATGATGAGACCAATGATTTATGCTCAACTGAGTATATTAATTACGTTCTAACTACTGATTCTTGTCACACAGGTTTTGGTGTTTTCAAAGATCAAAGGAAATAAAGTAAGTTGTTAATACTCAAAAAGATAATAAAATATAAAATATTACAGAACAAGTATCACGTAAGGCCCTAAAATAGAAAACAGTAATTAAGTGGGGCCCGTGTATATTTGCATTAAGTCATTAAAGTAAATCTGTTTCTTTTTTGATAGGATACAACTCTCATAGATCAGATATAGCAAATAGAGCCCCCGTGAAAGCTTCAATGTCTTTCTTTGTAAACTAGTTGTAGAAATATGGGCTTGTATATATCACATTTACAGAGGTTTTAGTTCCCTTCAACAGCTGTATTTGGGATGTGTTGATGAATCAATATTAGCCTCGGGGAGAATCTAGTAGTAAGACAAAGGGTTAAGTGATTCGTCATGTTCCATTTTACGTATATATTTTTATCAATGCCTTCACTATTGAAAGTACTCCACAAATATGTGTCGAAAAGAAAAGCGAACAATTTATATAAAGCATGGACAGTATGCTCAGTGGGTAATGACAGTTGAAGAGGTACACATTCAGAATGAGGTTTTCAGGTTACATTAGAGGGTGAGACCAACCAGGCAGAACTTTACAGGGGTTGAAGCAAAGTTATGGCTATAGTTAAAAGAACTATCGATGTGAATATCAGGCAGTTATTGATATTGACGTAAATATCCTGACAGCAGTTCCCGTGGGCAAGGCCAGGGGATGGAGGTAGGATGTGAGTCAGCTGCTGCAATTATTAACCTGCAGGGACTATGGGTTACTTGTGCTCTAACCCTTAGGAATTAGCCTGGCATCTGGGCATGAAGGGCACTCATCAAAGTTTGTTTAATGTGGTAGATCGTGTTTTCCAACCATATGTGGTCACAACAATTTCTTCCATGGGCGCTTCTATATGTGACCCCTGTCAAGCAATGGAGTCCACCTCTCCTCCTCCTTTAATAGGGGCAAATATAGTAACTTCTTTGACCAATGAAATGCAGCCAAAATAATACTGTGCTGGTTCTGGATGCAGCCCTTAAATACTCTCAAAGCTTCTGTTTTCCTGCTTTTTAGGAGTCAGCTGCCATTTTAGAAGTGTGACTGCTTTGGGATTCTCAAGCTATTCAAAGAACAACCCACGGATCACCTGAGGTCAGGAGTTTGAGACCAGCCTAACCAACATGGTGAAACCCTGTCTCTACAAAAATAAAAAATTAGCCGGGCATGATGGTGGCTGCCTGTAATCCCAGCTCCTCGGGAGGCTGGGGCAGAAGACTCGCTTGAACCTGGAGGCGGAGGTTTCATGAGCCCAGACTGAGCCACTGCACTCCAGCCTGGGTGACAGAGCGAGACGCTGTCAAATAAACAGTCCCAGCTAAGTGGCAGTTTCCTTAGAGTTGGAGAGGCAGGTCGGGGGAAGGGCCACCGAGGGGAGTCAAGACCCCACGCTGGAGGCACGTCGCACGTGGCTTTCGCGTGACTCCAGCCCCACTGCTGTCTAACTTGCAACCACTTGGGAGAGTCTAATCATCAACTATGATAAGGCCAGCCAAACCAGAGAACTATGAAATAAACTAATAAGCTGCTGGTTTAAGTCATTAATTTTGGGAGTAGATTTTAATGTGGAAATAGATAACTGAATCACGGAATGTCTGAAAGAACTGTAATTAGATTCTAGATGAGTATTGATGTGGATGGCATCCCTATGCAATTTCTATTTCTAGGAAGGGGAAGAAAAATGGAAAAGAAAATGTGCTCATTTCATTAAACTGTAAAGTGCTTTTCAGTCCATTTTTTGCTGCTATCATGGAATACCACAGACTGGGTAATTTATAATGAACAAAAACTTATTGAGTCACATTCCTGGAGGCTGGAAAGTCTAAAATCTAGGGGCCACCATCTGCCAAAGGCCTTCTTGCTGTGTCATAACATGGAGAAGAAGTCACATGAGGAGCAAAGAGAGGGAGGAGGAAGGAGGGAGGAGGGAGGGGGGAGGGGGGAGGGGGTGGGGGGAGCGGGGAGTGGGGAGCCCTACTTCTGCAGTAACAGCAGCAGCTCATGCAGGAAGGCAGCGCCCTCAGGATCGAAGCACCTCTTAAAGGTCCCACCTCCCAGTATCATCACAATGACAATTAAATTTCACCATGAGTTTTGGAAGGGACAAGCATTGAAACCAAAGCAGCTTTTACATGGAAGACTGAGTAAGCTTAGTTCGCCATACCCCACAGGCAGAACTGAGGGTAGGAATGAAATTTACTAGGAAGCCCCTGCCCTTTAAAATAAGAAATGTTGTAACATTGTAATGACTGGGGTTATCACTAATGAGACCAGCTGCTTTGCCAGGCTGTGAGTTACCCATCAAGGCACTTTTACCTAGCAAAAACTCAAAGGCTACCCACCAAGAATGCAGCAGGAGGGAGTAATGTTTTGGGGTGGGTTGTTGGTGGGTGGCGGTGTGGAAAAGTTGAACCAAGGTATAAAAATAACATTGGTTAACTGTAGAGTGTGTTTACATTTGAGTTTCAAAGGGCAGATCTCACCTCACAAGGTTAGAGTATTGTCACTTAGACATGATCTATTACACATATACTTCAACTACAAAGACATTACATGGACATCTCATAGAAACTACATTTTTGTTTATTAACTTATGCGAAGCCTAATACTTTGTGAATTAAAGAATTAAGTCAATTATCTACAAAATTTAGACTTTTCTGCGCTTTATTTTATAACAGAAAATGTAGTATAGAATAATTGTTTACAAATGTCCACATGAAATCACCCAGAAAGCTTCTTTAAAAAATCCGAATGTCCAGGCTATTCTCTGTAATAATAAAGTCAAAAACTTAAAAAACAAACTGTAAAAAATAAAAATCCAGAAAGGGTATTGTTAAAAATAATCCACAAACCTATAGAGAAGGTCTTGAAGGGAACAAGCATGACCACATTAGGGAAATACACTCATGAAAACAAGACCCAAGAAACTCAAAGTCTCTCTGTTCTAAGGACTGTGTGATTTAGAGGGACTAGAGTTTTTTGGTAACAAGAAATTAGTGGAGGCCACAGCTACAAGAGAATGCACTGGACTAAATGCCTGGGTGTTTATTCATTTCACCTCTGTGTGCTATTATCTATATCTGCAAATGAAGGTGATTGGTGTTACCACTTGAGAGACTACGAGGGCCAGTGTTTTAGTGTTTTTGGTATTCTTTGAGCCACTGCATGTAGGCAAGTCCTATCGGTTTTAAAATACTTTAAGACCTATGTACACTTTCTTAGTTATAAATGAACATGCTAGAGAAGTTATTTATTTGAGACAAGTTTAATAGCTGAACATTTTTAAAAAATAGTATGTTTTATATGTAATATTGCCTTGGCATTGATTCTCTGTTCAATATTTTGAAGAGTAAAATATGGTAATTCATGTTGTAATTAAGAAAAGCTAAACTCAATTTAAATGACAAGGTAATTTAAAAATGACTTATTTCAGTAATACATTTCGTTCGTCTCTTCTGTAGCTTAGTCTTATCTGAGAACTCATCTAT
This sequence comes from Cacajao melanocephalus, assembly GCA_963573385.1. Lineage (NCBI taxonomy): Eukaryota > Metazoa > Chordata > Mammalia > Primates > Pitheciidae > Cacajao > Cacajao melanocephalus. Next base: position 70,870 of record CAUYLG010057145.1, read on the forward strand.
TCTGCTTTACTGCACTGACTGGATGAGCTATTGATGAAGAAACTGGAAATTTTTTTTGAAATGTCCCAACTTTTATGTGTCTTCTGTCAAGAGTCACCTTTCATTGTCTTCCCATAGTTATGTCAGAACTAGATGGATTCTCTTGTGGAGGAACTATCCCGAGGTTGGCTTTTGATTGCGATGTTTATGTGCTTCTTGATTTCATTGAATGCCATCATTAGCTTAAATTGTGTTTGTTGGAGCCAATGAATACACTTAAACGACTCTAGTATTAATAGAATACTGACAGGAATAATAGATATTAGCCCAAATAGCTTCAGAAGAGCGAATCATTTGCCCAGAGACAACAGGTAGGTCGTCTGCAATGCTTCTTGAGTGGGCGCCGTGTGCCGATTAACACTTTCCCAAAGTTTGATTTGAAAACGCTACGTCTTTAATTGGTTACTATGGCAATACACTAATACCATCTACTGTATCGGCACCCACACATGTCATTAGTTTATTAAGGTAACATCATTACCATGCGATAACATGATTTATAATTTTTCAAAACAGTCCTTTTAAAAGACATGGAATTAATACTGAATGCATTTCCTAAAAGTGTTATGAAGACACTAATGTGTCACATTCTGTAAGTTTGAACATTTCTAGAACAGGGTAGAAGTCGCCCATATTTACTCTGTGCTACCCATCCAGCGCATGTTCTGTTACACGTTCCTATCATTTGATATTTTTAACACCTTGTTGCCCTTAACAGCTGACGTGCCCTGGCCCCAGTGCCTAGAGTCCAGCCTGCCCATCTACCGTGTAAACCGATAATATTTGTGTTTGTTGGAATGAATAATAAAAAGATTCATTGGTTAGGCAATCACATTAAAATATCTATAGTAAGTTTGAACTTAAGCAAAAGGCTGGGAAGAAACTATAGGACCGAAATTTGGTGTGACACACAGAAAACTAGTAAATTTTTTGTTTTTAATAAGCTCCCAGGCATGAACAACACTACGCATCTGTTAAATCAGGTTCAGCTTCACTGCCCCTCACATGTTTTCTGTGCAGCCTAACGGTCTCTTTGTACACAGTGAATTGAACTATGATCTAAAGGAGGTGTGAACAGATTATAACCTACTCTTGTACCAATCGCCCAGCTTTGGTCAATCCAAGGGGGCCCGCTGTTCAAACCACATTCGAATAAGGCAAACAGTGTGCTGTCACCAATCCGGCTGTTTCTGTGCCTCATTTCCCTTTTCGGTATATCACTTTCCCTTCCCTGTCCATCAGTGGCTGCCATGTGGCTGTGCGGGAGTCTCTCTCATCCTGCTCTGGTTTGGAGGGCTGCCTGATTGGTGAATCGTTCCTGACTCGGTTAAATTCTGTTGAATTTAATTTGGCTAAGATTTTTATTTTAACACATTATAGACGTGAAGATAAACAATGATAAGAATATGTCAAAACCCTTCTGGGGAGCACTGAAACCTCTTGCTATGACTCTGCGACGTAGTTCAAACACTGTATTTTGTTGACAACTTCCTGAGTGATATTGGAAGCACAGATATACTGCATTTCTGGCCGCACAACCATGACATACCCTGTAGATTAGGAATGGATGCTATTAAGATCACCCATCTCTCTCTCTAGAGGGGCAGCCAGCCATGTGTGTTGTCTCTTCCACTTTATCGCCAAGAATGACTGGGCGCGGGGGCAGCAGTGTCGATGGGCATTGATCTGTTTCAGAAATGAATTAACTCAGCGTTTCAAGGACCGAGGAATGACTTCAGGCATTCCCTTTTAAAAAGATGCCATCTCATTTTCTTAGTAAAGAGATGAGAAGAAAGGTGGAAATTGAGAGAAGCAAGATAAAAATTCAAATAATGTGAATTAAGTCTGAAGGAGATTTTTTCCCCTCCTATAGTCTATTTACTAGCTGATAATCCTGCAGTGAAAGATTATGTTTTCCAAGCAGTGAGAGTTAGGACAGAAATATGGATTGTTGATTTGGAAGGAGACTAAAAGATTATCCCTGCCATAATTTTTTTTTCATTTTACATCCCCTCTAAAATAACTAAGAAAAATATTACTTTTATAAAATACTGCAGTGGACACAGCCCAGGAATTCTGGTATTATAACAACTTTCAGATGGAGGCATAAAGTAATATTCCAAAATCTTAGAAACCATCAGTCTGAGTAAAAATCTGACTTTGAATACTGGACTGCAGTGTGATTACTTCCTCTTGGTGGTGTGTTTCCAATTTTAGGGACTGTGGGGGAAAGGCAAAGTGCACACATACACACATTCTCCCAGTATCGGCCCCATTTGTTTCGATGGATCTAATGATTTTACTTTCAAGCTTAAGGCTCCTGAGATTTTTAATAATCTCAAATTCTATCAGAAACACCATCACCATCAAAGCTATGTCTTATGAACTAATTTCTTTTGATTTGTAGAGTGACAGGGTGAATAAAGTTAAATTTATCACAACTGTTGCATGACACCTTCATTAGGCCAATTACAGAGAATAGTTTTAGTGGGCAATGCGTGGGCGGCCACGGTCCTGTGGGGCGATGCGTGGGTGGCCACGGTCCTGTGGGCGATGCGTGGGCAGTCACAGTCCTGCACAGCTTCCCACTGGCACTGCTGGGACCAGAGCGTGGGTGACAGAACAAAAAGATTCTGTCCCAATTTGTTGGCAGGCCCCTTCAGGTACGCTGCAAGAGGAGAGAAGACGATGGATGGGTAGATAGATTATGAGGAGGCTATTTCAACATTAAAAATACGGGATGATTATATGAACACTACATGCTACCAAAAGTAATATATAATAAAAATATTCTGAGACAGAAAAACACATTCAAATGCAAATGAAGAGAACCAAAATGAGAAAATAATGAGCAAAATAGCAAAAGTCAAAACTTGGGCATGTTTGTGTGACAATAAATCTCTCTTGTCCATTTGAAAAACAACTAAATGTGTCTGCGTGTTACATTCTGTTCGATTTACAGATTCTTAGAGTTTGAGGAGTTTTTAAAAACAAAGTCATAGACGCATCCCAGCTACTGACTCACCATTCACTACGTCGTGTTCAGTGTAGAGTGCGGTACTAAGTGCCTTTGGATTTTGGTTAGGAAGAAAATTTCAACAAGCCTCTGCAGACACAAACTTCCAGGACAAAGGCTTTTTTGAAATAGAAGGTTGGAGTTTCTCTTTTAAAAGTTCCTTGTGTGTATCCATCTTTGGGGGTTGCTTCCTTCATCATCAGAGACAGCAGTGCCTCAAGTCTAACGTCAGAGGCATCTGCTTGCACCCGAAGCACTTTGTCAAAGTCAGGAGGGCATAACAAGGCTAGATTTTCACTGAGTGCATTTGTTAGGTTCTTGAATGTTAAACGAAAGCTGAATCATTGTTCAGCTTGTTTTTTTTTTTTTTTTTTTTTTTTTGGCAAGTCAGAAATGGCTCTGCAAAGCTAAGCTTTGAGTTATCCATTAGTGCATTAATGAATCACAATTTGTACTAAGACTCATCCTTTCTTACCTTTCAAAATGAAGCTCATCTTCATTAATGTGCTTTTTCTATGAGGTACGTGCAATTATTAAAATGGTGCCATGAAGATGAATTCTGTGGGTGCCCCCTCAAGCATCATTGATACGTAGCAGTTTTATGGCAGAGTTCCAGCATAAAGCCACAGCGTGACACCAGCGAGGGGGAGGATCTAACACCTGCAATCTTGGGGCACAAGGGGATTTGCTGCTCAACACCAGTGTGCTCAGATATGCAGTAAACGTACATCTGCTGTTTCCCCCAGGTATGTCAGCAGCCCTTTTCCCAGGGACGATTGAAAAGGTTTGGTTCTGTTTTCTGCGTCTGCGCTCGAAACCTTCTACGCTTTCTTCCACTTGCTGACTATCCAACTGGATGTTGGCTAACTGATTTCTCAATGAGCCTCCTCCTCAAACTGGGCTTTCTCCATTTGGATATACCCTCTGTGGTTGCTGGTACTGTCCACAGGCATCCACAAGTGAGGGAGAAGGTAGCATGCTGGCGTTGACTTCCCATAGATGTATCTCAGGAGAGCAGTTGTTTGGGTTTTTGAGATAGCGTTTCTGTTTTAGTGCATGCCCTTTCACATATCCTCCTAGCAAAATAAAACACAAAATAAAATTAAATATATAGAGATCTGTAGCGTCCATCAATGAACATGTAATTTGTAATCAATGAGTTGTTACTACAAACAAGAAAAAGTTGAGTAGTTGTAATGATCCAGTTCACACCCTGCGGTGAGTGAGCAATAGAAGCTGAAGATCCTTTGAGCAAAGCAGTGTTCTTGTGTGATCTTATCCTGGTGCTCAGAGAAACCCAGCTTTCTTGGTGAAGCTTCCTTCTAAGTGGCGTGGAGAAGCGGGCAGCTCACAGCTCTTCCTGAGCTGCAGCGTCTGGCTGGGGACAGATTCTCGCCTTCTGGAGTCTCTGCTGGATCCTGGCTCTTTGTTCTCAACACAGTCCCTGCTCACCCCTCTGCATTCCCCGGAAGCCAGTTTTTAGTGTTGGTAACTTCACTCTTACGAAAGACAGAGTCAGCTATGGCTTCCCAGAGCAAGCTGACTTGCTTCTCAGAAACTCCAGAAATAAACAGTCTTTGAGTCCCAAAATGATACACTCAGAGGGACCCACAACGTTTGAATTTCTTTCAAATCCAGAGCTTAAAGGCATCTAGCCTACTCAGAAGCAGATAACAAGCAGGAAAAACTGCTTTGTGAGCTGGTTATGCAACATTCTTTCAGAAATATGGAGCTTCTGGAATGAAGGAGGAGGATGACTGAATTAAATCACGCATGTGGTTAGCTCTGATTGCCAAGGGGAGGCATTCTCTGATATAAAAATGACCTCCCATCAAGGGAAACGTCAGTGTCTTCCAGGGAGGGAGGAGGCGGGAAGTCCCAGTCTGACAAAGGCCACAGCTTGTGCCTGTAGCTGTTTTCAGTTCTCTGAGCCTTTATTTTGCTCAATTCTAACCCTAGTCTTAGCCACTGGCATGGTCTTCCCAGGGGAAGGACGCCCCTTCCTGTGAGCTGGGTGGGTGAGCACCGTGGACTCCTGGTTCTAAGCTGCCCTCACTCTTGCGTTCCCTCCACCATTGCCTTCCTCAGCCTGGAAGCTGACACTTGTTACTTGGCCTCAGACTCTAGTTAGGAGCAGCCCACCGGGGCCCGCGGACCACAGCTAAGCCCAGGGACAGAACGGTGCCTTCAGGCCACTGGTTTTCATCAAATCCTACGTATTTTATTTTACACATTGATAAACATTGCTCTAGGAAAGAGTCCATTGACTTCCTCAGACTAACACAAACGCTCGTGGCCCAGAAAAGATTCTTCCTCCTGGCAGTGGGCCTGCTGTCCCGCGCGCTGCAGTGACTCCGAGGTCCTCCCACCCGGGACCAGGCTTCATTCAGCAGTGCCTTTGTTAGCACAGGTTGCAGCCCGGATGACAGCTGCCATCCTCCATGCCGGAGCTCCGATGCCACCGGAACACGTGTTCCCAGCCTTGTCCTAGGCCTTTTATCCTGTGGTGGTCGGGTTCTTTTTTCTGGCAACTGTGAGACATCCTGCGCCCTTGTGTCCGGGGTCCTATCTAATTCATCTTTGCGTCCTGGCCACTGTTTGCCAGAAGTGAAATCTTCAAAGTGTGATGAATGTTTGAATGATGAATCAACTTGTGGCACAGGAACCTGCTTTTCCTGTCTTCCTATCCGAGCACCAGCAGCCCTGCAGCCCCGGGATCCACGTCCTGCCACACTGTGCCTCTGGGCACCCCGGGAGTTCCTGGCAGGCCCAAGTAAGACAAGATACAGAAGAAAAAAGTGGCATGGGATAAAAAGGAAAAGAGAAAAAGGAAGCAGAAGAAAAGGAAGAGAGGAAGAAACTGCAGAGTGGAAGGCTGCCCTTGCCCCACCTCAGGGACGTTTCATAAGTTGCCTGTACAGGTCCACACACAAATGGATTTGATTCCGGAGACCTTCTTCATTGCGCATATTTGCATTATGATGTCGAGTCGTTTTTCGGAACACATAAAAAAAGCAAAACCCTGTGGGCCTCTGATGACCTCGACAGAATGCCAGATAAAAAGATGAGTCGAATTGACTGCATTTTAAAAGCCGGCAGGACACAGGGACTCATGCCTGCAATCCCAGCACTGTGGGAGGCCCCGGCCGGAGGATCACTTGAGCCCAGGCGTTCCAGGATGCTGTGAGCCTGAATCTCAGCACCGCACTCCAGTGCGGACGACAGAGCGAGAGCTTCTTACGTCTTAAACAGCAAAAAACACCATTGACATAAACCTTGTTAACAGTGTGCTGAGCTTCGTGCCATCCTTTCTCTCTGAGATAGTGGAGAGGGAATGTGAAACCTATTGTCAGCTGGATCCAGGACTGGTCTTCCTCGAGGCAGGATGCCTATGTTGGCATAATTTGGACATTGATAGAAAGCTCATTTGTCTGATTATGCCAACTGTGGTATACTATGACAAGTTCTTTTGGGTCTCAGAGTCACCTGCTGATACACAGGTATACTTGCAAGGAGGAAGATACGAAGCCTCTGTCAGCCCATCTCATCACACCTAATGCCTGAGTCGAGGCAGGCAGGATGCATGGAATCGTTACAGAACACGGTTGTGTTTTGTTTTGTTTGTTTTGTGAGAGGCTCTGGAGCGGGAGAGCCAGAGCATGGGGGGATGCTGTGGAGGACATCCCAGTGCCTGACGGTGATGGAGTCTGCCACACCAAGTGACGCTGTGTGTCCTCTGAAGTCATAAGAGAAAAGGTCTGGGGAAACACAGGGAAGTAAATATCATCTTCAATTTCCCCTAATTTCCTGCACAAAGTTTGGGTAATGCTGAGACCCATGCAGAGTTTGAAAACTCCTGGCGATGAATTAGAAGGGAACAATAACACAATCCTCTCCCTTCTTTGATGTGGCAGGCGGGGATGACGGGGAGTTACTTGTGTAACTCAAAAGGCGTCTGATTTTTTAAAAGAAAATTGTTGTCATTGTTAATCAGGGAGAGGTCTTTCTGGCAGAATCGCTGGGGTTTGAATTTCGGCTTTAGCCCAAAGTTTCTGGGTTACAATTGCACACAGCAGGCTTGTGAGTGTGCGTGTCAAAGAAGGAGGTGGCATTTTTATAATTGCAGTCTCTCAGCACTCAGCTTTGTGACAGTGCCATTGCCACTAGAAGGACTTCTCTTTGTACTCAGGTCTTCCTGCTCTTCACATCTCCACAGACAACGAGGTCTTGTCCCTAAAGACGGCCTACCCCGCACGTTCAGTGTTTCTCCGTCCCGAGTTAGGGTTTTCCTCTGTCTCTCTGTCCCAGGATGACTCAAGCTCAGCACTGCTGACATTTTGGGCTGAATAATTCTTGGTCACAGGGGGCTTTCCTGTGTCTTGTAGGATATTTTAACAGCGTCTCTGGTCTCTACCGACTACGTTCCAGGGCATCCTCCCCAGCTGCGATAACCAAAAATGTCTCCAGATATGGACATGTATCTTCTGTGGGGGAGGAGGGGAGAACCACCGGCAGTTGAGAACTGCAGTTCTATCCTTTTACAAGAACTAGTTTAGGAAAAAAATCTCTCTTCTCTTGTGTTTGCGGATAAAGTACTTATCAGTCGTTCATTTACTCCTTTAATGTTTATTGCATAGTTACCGTATACATACCAGTCTACCAATGCTAGTCTAGCAGTGTGCTAGAAGCTACAGAATGTTCCAGAGCGCTTTTGCAACTTTATTGGCCAAATCTCCTGAGCTGGATTGATTAGAATAGCCATTAAAATAAATGTCCTCATCGGTTTCGGCTGAGCTTACATAAAGTCCACAAAGGCCCTGGAGGTATGAAGGGTTGGGGAAAGCTCAAAATCCAGAGCCTGGTCAGTGAGGCCCAGGAATCCCCTGAGTCTTTGTCCAGGATATCGAGAAACTGCAATGAAGACTCAAACACTACGGCGTACCTGCCGACTTCCGCCTCTGGACTGTTAGATATTAGCAAAATGACATTGCTTTTGCTGGCTCCCCAGATCTGGTGGGCTATATGCGGAATGACTGAATTTCTGTCATGAGCCAAGCCAGCTGAGACTTGGTGGGTGGACCGCTGGGAAGCGTGGCTGGTTCCATTAGCGGGTGTTTCAGTGCGCGAAGCCCTGGGATGCCACACTTGAAGTCGGCAGGCCCAGGAAGGCCACGTGCCTCTTGAAACTGCAGCCTGTGGCACAGAAACAAAATGAGAATGGATGCGTCTTTTGGGAGTGAATCTCCAAGTTGAAACGCAGTAGAAATTACAGCAAGTGACAACTTTCTAAATTATTTTCTTCTGCTCCATGCTGTTCTCTACTCTATATTTCTAGTGTTTCCACCTACTAACTTCATTCTCTCTTCTGTGGTTTCTCATCTATCTCCAACGATGCCTTTTCAATGAGAAATCAGTTACGCAGAGAGGCAGATGTGCTAACGGGCAAGCTGAGAGTGTTTTTTATCAAGCCGATTGCGAAGCTGACTCATGGTTCTAGCCCTGGTGCTGTCAGGATGGACTCACGGTCACCAAGCTGCTAAAAATGAAACTTCGCAATGAGGGAGCGCGTATGGAGCATCAAGTCAATCTCCTTGTTCTTACCGATTGCCTCATTTAATTGGCACTGTTTTATTCAATTTTTAATGAAATGAAATGAGATTTTAATGTAATCTCATGGAGTTTAGACCTAATGCAATATATTAATGTATTATGAATCTTTCTTCATTAATTCGTTTTTATGAAGTTACACAATGAAAAGTTTCCCACATTGCCAGTTATTTGTAAACTTTTAAAAAATTTTCTCCAAAGTAGTTTTGTTATCTGTAATCATGTAGAAAGCAACGTGGAATCCTGCAATGGCATTCTGTTGACTGTTGCTGCAGTTAAGGAACTGTGTGTTGTTAAGAGAACGTAGGTTTCTATTTCTAAATGTCCATGAACTTTGTTCCTGAGCCACAGTTATAATAACCCTTTAAATTGATAGAACTATGGCAATAATCATATAGTCCTGTGGTAGGCCTGGCCATCGAAAATGTTCGTGGCTGATTTCATTTAACTGTGTGATCTAAACAGGGTCTCATTATAAACCACACACTTGATTTGAGTCACACAATGTAACTTTTAGTGAAAGCTGTACAGGTTTTCCTGAAAAATGCTGAAGGCACTTTTGTCTCGTAACTGTATTCTGATTGTTGTAATAGTACTCGGGGAATTACTATCAGCTTCTCAGATACAGCCCATAATGAACTACAAGTGTGTAAAATCTCCACCATTTTAATAAGGAGACGCTAAAACCAGAAAGACATTTCCAGTTGCCCCTAGGAAAGTACATAAAAATCATCTCAGAACACTTAGTGGAATCCACGAATAGCTTTTGGTAAAATCATTCATGTGTCTGTAATTTTCTAAAAATATTGTTTTAAATACCTCTTAAATTTCATAAATATGTTCATTTTTAAAAATATTAGATGATAAGCATAGAGAAATAAAAAGTTAACTTGTAATTTTATACCCAGGGGAATCACTGTTGATATGTTATCGTATAATCATAGAGACGTTTCTATTTTGTACGACACTGTGAAAAAAAATCTGTTCATAATATTTTAAAATAAATGTTCTGCTCAATATTGTGCTACTTATCAACAAGCACATTTTTAGCAGCGGCATTGTTTAATGGCTGTCTGGCATCTTTTGGTAGGGGTCTACTAACGTATTTCACCAATCCTCAATGTCGGTTATTTAATTTATTTTTAATACTTCTGCGACATGAATAATGCTGTGCTGAGCCCCTGCACTTCAGTTTTGTGTACTTCTCCACTGTGATCTTCTGATAAATGTTTCCAGAACGAAAGGGAATTTATAGGTTAAAAAATGACTCCAAGGGAACTTCAGCATCTCCCAGACAGCGTATTCCATTCTTACTGTGGTTCGACAGACGGAATAATATTTCAAGAGGCATTTTATAGAAGAGACGAACAAAATGAAAGAAAGAAAGAGAATAAATTACGCCCTTCCTCCGGAATCCAAGCAGAAGTCTCTCACGGTGTAGATGCGTCCCTGAGGGTAGATGCTGCTTTTGGGGGATCTGGTACCAACGGTTGTCCTGGACCCAGCGACACTGTGCCATCCTCACCAGAGAAAGTCACTGCTGGGTGTTGCTGGGCGTATGGCCCTGGCATTGCGGCCTCCATCCCTGGGTTATTCACAGAGTTTACCCTGCTGTACCAGTGTCCTGTGGTGGCACAACAAATCAGTACAAATTTAGTAGCTTAAGAAAACAGCAATTTCTCCTCTCCCGGTGCAGGGGGCTGGAAGCCTGGAATCAGATTCCAGCAGGGCCAAGCTGTCTCTCAAGGCTCCAGGGAAGAGCCCTGCCTTGCCTCTTCCAGCTTCTGGCGGCCCCGAGCTCTGTTGGATTATTTTTCACGGGTTCTGTTTCTCTGCTGATACGGTCAAGCTTTCCACTCATGTCAAGTGCACTCACCTTTATCTCACTGAGCACAATTATGCTAGTGTCACCTGAAAGCCTTTTGTGGGCAATTTTGACATCGGGTCATCTCAGGCTTGGGATCTGCTCACGGTCTTTTCTCTTGAGAACGGGTCACATTTTCCTGGTGATTTACATGCCAATTAATTTTGGGTTGTATCATGAGCATTTTCGACACGATTTTGTGTAAGCGCTGGGTCTTTGTTTTAAAGCGTTTTGTTATTATCCAGGTATGGTGAGGCCACCAAAGGGAGACACGATTGCCATCCAAAATGCAGTTTGCTGTTCGCAGTTCTCAGGAGCTGGGGTGTGTCTCCATGGAAGCACGGGGTTGGTCACAGACAGAGGAGGGAGAGGAGAAGGAGGCAGGCACCTTCATTACGGGATCCTCAGGAAGGAGAGGGCCAGGCAGGTGTGCTGGCGCAGGACCGGCCGGTTCCAACACCTTCAGCAGGCTCTGGGTTGGGGGGCGTCCCGTGTGGCTTGGTACCTGGCCCCGAGATGCTCAGGGAAGGGCCTGTGTGCCTGCTGCACAGAGCCGGGCGGGGAGGTGGGGTGGGCTGACTTCCCTCTCAATGCTGTGCTCACAGGGGAACTGCTCGCTGTCTCCAGGAATCAGCAAACCCTGGGAGGGGCGGTCTGCCCAGGTCAGCGAGGCTCCGGGTGCCAAAGCGTCAGAACACACTGTAAGAAACTAGAATGAACGCAGCCTTGCTGAAAACCCCTCGGGGAACTGTGTTTACTTTTTCCCAGCAGGCAATCCGTGTGGCTTGGCTCAGAGGGCACGTTCTCTCCCGGTGTGTGGGTGGCTGGGTCTCAAGGCCTTTGCTCAGCTGCCCTGGTGGTTCTGATTTTGTCCTGTGCACAAACAGCCTGCGGGGCAGGGGACCAGGACCGTGGGGGCACCACTCACAGAGCAAGGCAAGCCTATTCTGCAGCTCTCTCCTCCAGGGACTCCCCCGACTTCCGAGCTTACAGGGCTCCTTCTCCTGGTCCTCTGGCCTGAAGGAAGGGGTTTCTTCTCTGTGGGTGAGGTGAGAGGCTGGATCCTCGCATGACTTCCAAGAGAACCGAACACTGTGCACTCTGCAAAACGCTGGGATTTTTATCGTTTCAGGCAGAGCTTGAATCTCTTGGACTCTGAGGCCTGCTCAGACCTGCTGCCCCAGTGAAGACGAAGCTGGCACAGCCTGCCTCTCAGGCATGGTGATGTGGCTCTATGACTGTGCCACCTCGAGGGAAAGATGGCGAGAAAGAGAGACAGGAGGGAGAGGGAGAAGGAGGAAGACGGAGCGAGAGGAAGCTGGGGACGGAGTAGGGGAGAGAAGAAGAAGGGAGGAGGCAAAAGAGGTGGAGAGAGAAGACGAGAGGGGCAGGAGGGGCAGGAAGAGGGGGAGGCGGGAAGAGGGGAGCGAGGAGGGAGAAAGACAGGTGGGAGGGACACGGAGCGCCAACACTCAGGATTTCTTCCCCCCACGCTGGAGCACAGGAGTCCCTTTTCTTCTGGCCGCAGAGACGGGATTTCTCCTGGGATTTAGCTGCTCAGGCCACCACAGCTGGTGCCCCACTGGGGAGAGACAAGAAAACAAAAAAACTACCCCCTCCCCCAAGGAAGCACATCCTTTGTATGAACTGAATCGTGTCCCCTTGAAACTCACAAAATGAAGCCCCAGTCCCGGTATCTGAGAGTGTGACTGTATTTGGAAATAGCAGCTTTAAAGAAGTGACAGAGGTAACGTGAGGTCATGAGGGAGCCACCTGCAGTCTGACCGGTGCCCAGGTAAGAAGAAGAGCCTGGAACACAGACACGCCTGCTGCAGGAGCAGAGCGAAGACGCAGTCTGCAAGCCAGGGCCAGAAGCCTCAGAGGAGGCGCCTGCGCACCCGAGTCTTAGACTACAGCCTTCAACATTGTGAGAGGAGATTTCCACGGCCGGCCGGTCTGTGGCCATCTGCAGGGACTCTGGCAAATTCATACACCCCGCTATGGGACGCTTCCCGAATGTTGATTCTCTTCCCAATCCGTCTGCTCTTGTGGACGTCTGGAGCTCTGGACAGTGGCTTTCTGATTTTGCCCAGAGCTTTGAGTTGCAATCAATGAGAAAGAAGCTGCAGGAATTTATTTCATCTTGACCATTCATATATATTAAACTGGTGTATGTGTTACATTCTACCATTTCTTGAGTGTAATCAAATTAAAGAATAGCTGATGTGATAGGAACACAGAGCAGCCTTTCCTAGTGAGGCTCCCCTCCCTCCCAACACGCCACGTGGAAAGTTTCCTCCTGGAGGCTCCCCTTCCTGTTGAGGATTGGCATAGTGGGAACGGAATGATCTTGGGTCACAGGGTTTGCTTTTTTTCTTCACTTATATTCAGAAAAATAATATCATAATTTAGGATTTTGATTAAAAACCTGAAAAATGCAATGAAGTGCATGCCTTTAAAAGAATGTTTCACGAGAACACTGCAGTTTTATTCTAGAAGATGCAGCAGAAAGATTTTGGCTTCGTGTAATAGAAAGCTCAATGAGCATAAGATTAAACACTAAGGGAAATGGGTTAGCTCATGTAAAGAAATCGAGACGTGGCACGTCCTGGATTGGCTAATCCAGGGGATCCCCCAACTCGCTTACCTGGGGAAAGTTGCAGATAACTTCCATGTAAGTTCTCCCCACTCCTGCGGCCTCAGTGAGAAAGTGCATGCGTGCACTCACATGTGCTGTGCGTGTGTGTGTGAGAAGTGATGTGGGGGCTTTGGATAATCATTGTCTTCTGTGCAGAGGTGGACTTTCCCTTTGACTGGAGAAGCTGAAAGCTGCTGGATGAGAGCTGCTCTGATCAGCTCATGCTATCAGTGCCACTTTGCTAACGATTCAAGAAGTGAGAGACAACATGTGGATCGGAAATGAGAGTCCACCAGGCTGTGTGACCCCCACCCGGGGGGGCTGCACCCACGATATATGGAAAAGCTTGTAACATGCAGCTCTCTGAAAAAGGGCTCTGATTTGTAGCATCTGTCAATTTCCATGGTCCAAATATTGACCCACTTTTGTTCCCAACACAATGTGCCTACAAATGGCGATGGGAAGCTTCGCACAGTGGGCTCTCACAAGTCGGCATGAGCTGGCCCCAGCGCATCACTGGTTTCCCCTTGAAACAGTGAGAATATCTGGTGTTTCTTGAGAACGTGGCTGTGCACAGCCTAGAACAGGATTTCTCAGCCTCGGCACCACAGAGCTTCTGGGCTGGCGCCGTCCCTGCCATGAGGGCTGCACCGGGCATGGGGGGATGTCTAGCAGCATCCCCAGCCTTTACCCACTACCTGCCAGTAGTAGTCTCCCCATTGCGATAACTGAATTATCTTCAAACTTCGACAAATGTCCCTGTGGGTGAAATTGTGCTTATTAGACGTGGGCATTTCCAGTAAGCACAATTTTGCCCCTTCAGTGGCTTAGATGTGATGGCCACAGCACTGGGTTAGAAAAGGGTGAGCTAGCTCGGTGTGAAAGCTGTGTATTTGAGGTCTTGCTATCATTTGAAGGCAGACAGAAGGCCTGACGTTGACTGTGGAGGGTTGATAAATGCCCGTCCGAGAACGTGCTGTGCAGTCAGCGCTCTCGCATGTTTCTGAATGCGGATTCATCGTTTTTTTCTAGCTGGTGTGCATCAGGTACAGAATCCCTGCATTCTGTTTGCTCTATAAGGTAGTATTTTAAACAGTGATTGAAACATATTAAACTATTGATTTTCCATAATAGCCTTTGCTCCAGTAGAAATTAGGAATTGATCAATTCTTTTTAACTTCAGGTGTGCAGAGCCACTGGCAGATTTAATCTACAAATACGGCAGAACCCTCATGTTATTCTTGGGATGAGAACCAAATGTTAAAATTTGAGTAAGGTGAGGAAAAATTATTTTATGGGTCTTGGTTAGGGCTTTCAAATGTCAATCAAGATATAAATCAGATGAATGCCTTGTGGAATTAATTACTTTTATGACTATGTTATGATATGAAAATGTTACGATGGAGAAAAATGCCAGAAACTGTTACGCCTCTAGGAATATTGACTTTGTAGCCTTAGAAGACAGAGCCCTATGGAAAAATTTGCTACGATGGATCATGCCATGAAGACCTGCCTATCTCTACGTTTACGCCACTGAAGCCACATGAAATACATGTGAGCAACCTCGTTTTCGCTATAAAAGAACAGATTCCTAGATGTAATTTTTATTCAGTCAGGCTGCTTGTTTTTTCAGTCCTCAATTTTATTTCTTTTCTTTTTTGTCTAAAGGACATCTTGCCATGTTGGGACCCTGTGGGCTTCAGTAAGGATGGCACCGGGTTCAAGAGACTGAAGAAGATTGCTGGAGCCACCGAGTAAGACACGGGGTTCGCTGAGGGAGCTCATACACAGGGCAGTCCAAGGTGGGTTCTGGACAGGGAACCGCGACTGTTTGCGAAAAGCCTGCAGCTTACAGAGAGCAGGTGAGCCTGCGTGCTCAGGGCACTGCCCAGCGGGTGCTCATACCTTGGAGGGGCTCGTGGAGAGGCTGGCTCTGGGAGCGCCAAGAAGCCGGGCACAGAACCGACGCTGTCACTACTGACTGCTGCAGCCGCGCTGTAATTTAATTAAGAGAAAATTAAATTCTCAAGTACAAAGCTCATAAGTTACCTGGACTGTTTCATTTCCTTTCAGTGTGTTTATATCATTAATTGAAAATAAAATGTATTTGTTTTAGTTTAAGTTGACGGGTTCTTATTTTCCCTTCTCGTGGTTCTGTATTTTTATAAAAGTAAAAATTGTTTTTTAAGAAATGATAAGAATAGGTGTAGTCAGAGAAGTGTCCCCCCCCTTCATTACCTCTACCCCAATCCGTCTGACCTCTCAGGTAACCAGCGAGATCGCGTCCTGGTCTTTTTCATCTTGTGCTGCTTTTTGAAACACTGAAAAACGATGAAAATGGTAATGTTTATGTTATATGCACTTTTAAAAAATTCAACTTGTTTTAGTACTTGTAGAATTTTATTTGCTACATTTAGACCTCTGACACTCGGGATGATATTCTTCTGAATGCTGTGAGGAACTGATCTAATTATATATTTTTCTAAATTACTGTCCAGTTGCCTCAACTTCATTTAGTGAAAAGACCATCTTTGCTGCAACAATTTGAGTACAACCATTAGAGTGTATCAGATTTCCACTGGAGTTGGGTCTATTTCCTGATTCTGTATTCTATCGCATTCGCCTTTTCATGCACTGATTCCACACTAATTTAGTTTTGCTGGCTTTACAGTATATTTTAATGTGGGGAAATCCAGTTTTCCATTTGAAGCCTTTCCTTTCTCCTATTTTTATTCTGAGTTCAGTCAACAACATTAAGTACAAATATAAAGTATAATCTTTTTCTGCTCTTATTTTGTATTTACGGCTAAAACCGCCCTTTTTCTTTCGAAATGCTTCTTTGAAGATATTTGATTCCCTTTGGAGTGCCGTGTTACAGGTTTCTTGTGTGTGTATTTATAAATCGGAAAGCAGTTAGCAGGAATGGTTTGCTTTACCATTGTTTTAGGGTAGTTCTCTTTGGGTGTGGTCTGTTTTTCCACATTCTATTCATTTTGCATGGAATCCAGTATTAACTTTTCTGTCAGGTCTGCCTTCTGAGTCTCCTTCTGACGATGGTGGAGGACTGAGGAAGGATTAGTGCTTTTGCTTTGCTTCCTCTCTGCAGGATAATCAGGTTTCCGTTTTTAATTTTGTCCCTCAGGGCCTCCCTTCCCTGGGGTGCCCATCTTTCCTTTGTGCCTGACGCTCCCCCAGGTGAAGCCAGGGACTGCTGTGCTCCTGTGCATTTGCAAGCGTCTCCCCTGCCTGCAGTCCTGTGAATATCTGTACTCTGCGCCTCCTTCTGAGGTGACATTGTCTGTGCTGTGTCTGAGTGCATCACTTTGCTCTATTTTTTTTCCATGAAGTCTTGTGGCATTGGGCAGGCAGTGGGAGCTCTGGTAGGATCCTAGGTAATATGAAGGTCATAGCAATTGGTTTCTTAGTTATCTGGAGGGTGTGGATTAAGAATATAGTTGCCGTCCTCATGGATTTTATTATTTGTTTTTGGGAGGGATAGTGAAAATCAGGCGATTGCCACATTTTTTTTTCTGTTACAAATCCAGAAGTTTAATTCCCATTTACTTTTGTTCTCAAGGTGACTTTATGATCATGACCAGAGGTGGCGTGCGTGCTGAGGGAGCAGGAAGGGAAATCCGTGGACTCTTATTGGGAAAGCAATTCTCCATAACCTGCTCTTCCGGCAACCCACGGATCGGATCTCTGTCTCCTAGGCTGGCTGCAGTGTATTGATGGCGTTTCACGCGTGTGAGCGCCTTACATTCAGGAGCCACAGAATCAAAGCATGCAACATTGCAAGTGGATTCCACACTCCTGAACGTGACTTCTAGGTTCTTCCAAGAAAGGGTGCTAGCAACATAGTGTTGGAATCTTTTCATGTCTTCACAGAGTTGTGGCAAATCAACCAAACTTTACTGGAAGGCTCATCATTTCTGTGCATATTCAAAGTAGTTCCTTAAAGTGTTCAGTGTTTTTACCAGTTTATTTCCATGAAGCTTTTTTAAAATGCACGTCTGAGGGATCATCCTGTCTGTTTTTTGATGATGTCGATTTCCATGTGTCTAATTAGAGGGCTCTTTTCCAATATTCTCCCTGGTTCTGCATTTCCTGAGCCATCATGAGCATATTCTGTTCTGTGGTGACTGGACTGGCATTTTAAATCCTGTTTGGCCGAAAGAGAGTTTCATGTTTAGGTCCAAGATGTGAATGGATCTCTTTAAAGAACAGCACGATCTTCCCTGTATAAAACAACTGAAAGCCAGAATTTACTTCCTGGTCAATATTGTGGGTGCTATCTAAGCAGGACGTGAGGACACACACACACACACACACACACAGCACAAAAAGTGAGTGATAATTGAGTTTAAGAACTAACTCTAGAGCCCGACTAACTGGGCTTTTGTTACAGCTCTGATTACAGCTGTAGTGGTGACCAGCGAGATGAAACTGGCCACATTATTTAACCTCCGGTGCCACGGTTGCTTCATCTTTAAAATCAAGATAACAATTGCAATTATCTCATAAAATTGTTGGAAGGAATTAATGAATTAGTATGAGTAAAGTGAATGGAACCATTCCTGGCATACAATAAGCCCCACATATATGCTATGTAAGTGCTAGTTAAATGACTAAACACATAATAAAATGTAATAAAACAAACAAAATTAAAGACAATATATTACCAGTTGGGTAGATGGCACCAGAGAGAATGAAGGCAGAGATGAATAATCAGAGATCTCTTCCATCTGGAGAGACATTCCTTTATGTGACACGGTGACAGCTTGAGTGAACTAACATATATATATATATATGTATATATATATATATATGTATTTTTAATTCCCACATTTGAGGAAAAAGGCATTCAAAGAAATCTGTTCCCATTCAAATTTTGCATAAAGAGAACCATGATGAGAAGGAATTACTGTACTTTGATGTGCTCATAAAATTATTTCATGTTTATAATGGTTTTTAAAACTATGAACTTTAGATGATACTTCCTTAGTACTGTGCCTGTGTAGAGACGTTAGGAAAAACAAATCAAACCTTTATAGATAACCTTGAATATCTGAATAAGTGTGGAGTTGAATGACGGGACCACGGAAGGGAGGGGTGTGGTGAGTGCGGTAAGATTGCATTTGAAAGGGATGCTGAACTCCTCCTCACTGGGATGCCAGAGGGATCTGAATCGGCTCACAGATGATTTCCTGGGTGACAGAACCTGCAGAAATGTTTGTGTATAAGTGTTGCATGCATTTGCACATTTTTCTTGGGTAAAAGTCCATCTGATCAAAAACGTCGGTGCAGAAATTATTATCATTTGATTTTCTGGTTAATATTCTGTGAAAGTATTTTAAAGACATAATCTACTCATCATTTTCAGAAGAGACAATCTAAAAATTACCCATCTTGTATGAAAAAAGAAAAGAACCAGAGAAATTAAATACACACGTACCATTCCTTAAATGTTACTTTTTCTTACTTCCTTTTATTTCTCTTCTATATTCACTGTTATGGCATTATATTGATTTTTATTTTCTTTGTGTAATTTGGAAGGCAGCTATGCTGCCTGTTATGTAACCAACACTTGAGAGTTTTCTTATGGTTGCTATTGAAGTTGGTGTCCAGGTATATTACATTACCTAATGGTTTCATTTCAAGGTAATAAGTGGGATATTGCAAACTGTTTTATTTCCTAAAGAGGACCTTGTTCTGATAGGAATGAGAATCACTCTGCCATGCCTTCTGCAAACAATTCTAATTGGGTAATATCCAATCTTTTGCAAACTGTCCCCAGAGACCTTGCTGATTTTAGGGCAGAAAAAAGTTTCTACGTAGAACTCTATGTCTGAGAGGAGGGGAGGGGCTACATATAGAGAAGAAACCAGGTTCCATAGTCAGGAAAGAAAGAGGTGGAATCTGCGTCTCTCTGTCTTTTTCATCTTTTTCTCTGTGTGTGTTTGTTCTGTTCCATCACGTCTCATCTTTCTTTATGTCTTAAAGGGCAGTATGTGCACACAACGGGCGTATATTTGTTAACTGATTTGATTCATATTCCACACAATCCCAAATTCTCTTGTTCTTATCCCTCTCACAACAGAGTTCAACATTGCTATCAATGCAAAAGATAAGGAGTGGTTCTAAATTTAATCCCCTTTTGTTGAAGCGACTCTCCCTCTCTATTTAATGGCTGTTCATACCATCATTGCTCGTGAATCGGGGACAGTTCTCTGCATCTGTGCAGGATGCGCTCTGTTAAATCATCCACTGGAACTCAAAGGGGACAGCATAGGTCAACTTCCGCTGCCCTCTTGGTGACTTTGCGCCTAATGAAAAGGGTGTCTGGAACCCGTAAGCCAGAAGGAGCCCTCTCCTGCTAGTGCAGCTCACACTCCTCGGCTGCATCTGAGCTTTCTTCACACAGTTTGAAATCCAAACGTAAGAATGACGTACCTTTGAAAAGACAGCGGGTTACGTGGCGGGACGGAAGGAGTGGGCAGGGTAAAGTAGGGAGGGGAGAGGGTGCAAGGGGAGCTTGAGGAAATGTCTGCCAGCGTCCACCCTCACCCTCCCCGAGCTCTGCTTCCGCAGGGCTGAGGCTTCCTCTGCTAAGCCTTGCACTTGGAGAAGCCCCCTCCGGGGGGTGATTTCTGTGCTGCAATTGACCCCCACCGCTTCACACACACACACGCACGCACACACACACGAAGTAAGAATGTCGCCAAGGGCACCATCAGCAGTACATACATGCTTTCCCCATAGGATGCTGCTTTTAACAAGCAGGCGACCTCTTACTCTCAGATTTTGTGGACTCCACTGTTTCAAACCGCTGTAAATAACAAAGAGCTTTGGATTCCTCATACGTACCACTCAGGGTCAATGTCTCCTTTACTGGAAGCCTCAAGGTGGCAGGAACCGTGCGGGTGAAGTACACAGAGCTCAAAGGCAGGGTTACGCCTCGTGGGAACTCTCAAGCCAGTTACTCAGAGCCGACCGTGTGCTACACACCACAGCCACCAAGGGCCGAATTTAAGAGAAGTCTGGGTACATACTTGTCACATATGTGGCTTAATTGACATTTCCAAATAGCATTTTGAGTCACCTCTAGGAAACTCTAATTATACATACAGTCATGTGACACGCAATGAAGGGAACACGTTGTGAGAAACGCATTCTTCAGTGATTTTACGGTGTGTGAACATCGCAGTGTGCACGTCCACAGGCCTAGATGGCACAGCCTGCTACACACCTGGGCCACGTGGTCCAGCCTTTGCTCCTAGGCCACAAAGCTGCACAGCAGGTGACTCTACTGAGCGTGCGGGCAATTGGAACACAATGGTACACATTGATGGATATAAGCATAATAAACATAGAGAAGGTACAGTAATGGTGATGGTACATTTTTACAGGGCACTTACCATGAATGGAGCTTCCATAACAGAAGTTCTTGGGGGTGAGTCCCTGAGTGACTGGGAAGTGAATGTGGGGGCCTAGGACACTCCTGCACACCACGTCATAAGCACTAGACACTCATGCCACACTAAATTCGTAAAAAAATACTTATTCTGTCTTCAATAATGATTAGCCTTTTCTTACTGTAATGTTACACTTTTTAATTACAAAAATGACTCTTTAGCAATTACACTTAGCTTAACATGCAAACACATTGTACAGCTGTACAAAAATATTTTCTCTGTATCCTTATTCTTTTGGCTTTTTTGTATTTAAATTTTTTTGACTCTGTAAATTAGTTCATGATAAACGAAGTCACAAACACACACATTAGCCTCTGCCTACACAGGGTCAGGTCTTCAGGGTGATAACACCGGCGGAGCTGCCGTGATGGATGTGAATATACACTACTCACATTGTGAGTGAACACGCTTGTCTAGAGAGAGACACTACCTTTCAGACTCAAATGCAGTAAGTCGCGTTAGCTGTACTGCTGAGTCCAGGACCTGGGGACGGGGTTCACAGCCACAGACTGTGGGTTTTGATCATACGCATCCTGAAAAATACAATCGCTTATTTGGGTCTACAGGTATTATTTGTATATTTTCATTTTATAAATACTTGTTAAATGCCTACTCTTTGCTGGATATTATGTTGGTTTTGGTGGTAGAAACTGTGTTTCCCATCTTCAAAGAGTTCGCAGTCTAGCAGGGAGAGAGCTTCACAAACAATGACTGCCGCAGAATGTGGTATCCGTCATCGTGCATCCAGGCACTGCTGTGGCGTGATGTGGGAGTGAGGAACCACAAAGGCAGGTAAAAGCATGGAAAGAAATATCTTCGAAGAGGAGGGGACCTGCGGAAGAACTGAAACATGAAGAGCCACTGAAAGAAAAATTATGGGCAATGTGGTAGAGTTCGTGACGGCCACAGTGATAACTGATTCAGGCAGTTTGGCTCACGAAGAACAGACCTGGGGACAGCCTGAGGTGAGTTTCAGACTGCCACAGGTGAAGATAGAAAAGTGAGGTGACGCTGGAGGCAGCAGTTCAGGCTCGTAATTCCAGCACGTTAGGAGGCCACGGCAGGAGGGTCACTTGAGGCCAGGAATTGCAGATCAGCTGGGGCAACGCAGTGTGATGTCATCACTCCAAAATAAATAAATAAAAGATGAGTTGAATGTGGTGGTAAACACCTGTGGTCCCATCTACTCTGGAGACTGAGATGGGAGGATCATTGCAGCCCAGAAGTTCCAGGCTGCATGAGCCATCATCATGCTTCTGCACCTCAGCCTGGGCGACAGAGCCAGGCCCTGTGTCTACACAACAAGAAAGAAACGGAGAAGGGAAGAGTGAGATCCTGCAGCGCAGTGGGCTCTCCTGCAGTCCTAGATCTGCATGACTCCTGGTGCTTCACACTGTGGGAGCACTCACTGAAACTCCTCCCCGCCATGAGCCTCTTTTTCTTCCACCGTCACATCCATGAGCTTCTAGAGTGTGGGACAGGTCCCATCTGACTCAGCACTTGTGTTTGCTGTTATTATGACACTGGGTATTTATAAGGCACCACAGGGTATGACTGTTCCATCAATAAATCATCAGCAAACCTTGAAGATGTAATTAGGAAAAAAAATCAGCTTTCGTGGTAGTCAAGAGCCCACGGGAGGCAGCTACGGGGGGTCAGTGCTGTTGAGACTGCAAGGCCTGAGGAGCCGGAGCCGCGACAGAGGACATAGCCCCTCCTCCTGCCACCGGCTTTATTTAGAAGCATGATTTATTTCTTTCTGTGTAGGAGCTTGAGGGATTTCAGAACATGATGTCAAGTAAATGCTTCCCCTGGCATCATGGTTTAAGCCATTCCAAATATCTTCGTATCAAAAGCATAATAAATTAAGACTAAAACAATGTGCCTGTGAAAGCATTCTTCGCACTCTCCCCAGTTGGAGACTCTGCTTTAATCATCGCAGACAGCAGGGCGGTTGGTGAGAGCACCCAGCAGAGAGGGCTCTGTGGCTGGAGCTGGGTCGGGAGCTGTCTAGACCCGTGGCTGGAGCTGGGTCGGGAGCCGTCTAGACCCGTGGCTGGAGCTAGGTCGGAGCCATCTACACCCGTGGCTGGAGCTGGGTCAGAGCTGTCTAGGCCCGTGGATGGAGCTGGGTCGGAGCCGTCTAGACCCGTGGCTGGAGCTGAGTCGGGAGGCGTCTAGGCCTGCTCCGTGGAGGCGTGGAGACTCCACAGACCCTGTGGCTCCATCGCAGCTACAAGATTCTGGGATATAATTTCTGTCTGGACTGAATGTTTAGAACCCTCCCAAATTCATGTTAAAACCCTAATCCCCAAGAAGATAGTATCAGGAAGCACGGCCTTTGGGAGGTGATTAGGCCATGAGGGCCTTATTGCCCTTATAAAGGAGAGAGCTCCCGTCCCCTTCAGCCACAGGAGGGCATGGTGAGAAGATGCCATTCAAAAACCAGGACAGCAGCCCTCAGCAGATGCCAAATCTCCACACACCTTGACCTTGGGCTTCGTCACCCCCACAACTGTGAGAAATGAATCTTTCATTGCTTACAAGCCACTCTGTCTATTGTGTTCTGAGATAGAAATCCAAGCAGCCACAGACAATATCAGCTGCATAAAGTGGAATCCAGCTGGCTCCGCTGCCTCGGTCTTCCTGCAGTGTCAACAGCCTGCCTGCCTCACATGCATCTTCTTCACAAACACGGTAGCGTAAACTGAGTCAAGAGGTGACTCACTGTTAGCTCTATCATTTATTTCCTGCGTGATCTTGGAAGACACATCTCTATGGCCATTGGTTTTCTCTCCTGTCAAATGGGGCTATTACGAGTTCTTAGGGCATTAAGATATGCTACTGGGCTGGGCGTGGTGGCTCAAGCCTGCAATCCCAGGATTTTGGAAGGCCGAGACAGGTGGATCACGAGGTCAAGAGTTCAGGACCAGCCTGGCCAACATGGCGAAACCCTGTCTCTACTAAAAATACAAAAATTAGTCGGGGGTGGTGGTGGGTGCCTGTAATCCCAGCTACTTGGGAGGCTGAGGCAGAGAATGCTTGAACCCAGGAGGCGGAGGTTGCAGTGATCAGAGATCGCACTACCGCACTCCAACCTGGGCGACAGAGTGAGATTCCATCTCAAAAAAAAAGAAGAGATATATGCTGCTGAAACGGCTGCGTCATCTGGGGTATATACCCTGGGTTCCTTGTCATGTGCCAGTAAAATTTAAGACATGGACACACACGGGGAGTTTAAGAGAGGAAGTTTAAAAGGCAGAAGAGAAGAGAAAGAGAAACCGCTCTCTCCACAGAGAGAGGGGTCTTTGAGGGGACGGGTGGCTGATGCGCCTAATTTTGTCGTGAGGTTTGAGGAGGCAGTGTCTGATTTCCACAGGGCGCACAGACTGGTTCCATCAGGTATGACGTTTACATAGTGCTTGGGACGGCTGCTCACCCCCCCAATCTTATTATGCAAATGGGCTTTCCAGCTATTCGGAGCCGTGGTGCGTGCTCGTTATAGCACAGGTGGCTGACAAAGGGAAGGGGGGATGGAGCCCACCTGGAACACGTCTAGGCCCCGGTTCCTGCCACTACTCACCTGCAAGCTCCTAGCTTGCTCGTCTGTGCCTGCAGCTCGACTTTTGCAGGCTGCTTTTTATTAGAAAATGATCTGCAGCTGCTTTCCGTTGAAAACACAGGCCTTACCTACTCTCCCACACCCCGACTCTCTGCCTGAGTGACGTCTTCTTCGCTCCTAGAGCACCACGTGGCTACTTGATATCTGGAAACAGTCCAGCAGTCATTGTCCTCTTCGGATGTGCCTACCAGAAATGCAGGGTGCTCTGCCCACCATGTGGGCTCTGTAGTTGTTCCCACAGGCCTGAAACTCTCTCCCCATTGCCAGCCTGCCCTGCCCTCTGCATGGCCAACTCTCATTCATTCCCCCCAAGCGTTGCTTCCCAGAGAGCTTCGCAGCCGCCCCATCGTCTGGCAGTTTTATTTTCCCACCATCTACAATTATCCGGATTAAGTACTTGCTGGCCTGTGTATTGTCTCTCTCTACTCATAGCAGAACAAAAGGTGCTTGAAGACAATGAATATCTCATCTGTCACCCTCACTGCCGTATTTCCCAGCCTAGAAAAGTATCTGATCGAATGAAGCACTCCACAAATGCTTTTTGAATGAGCAGGTAAATGAACCCAAATGCATTTTTCTTACCACTGCTTTGAATTATTTTTACACATTTCCAATCATTTATTTCTCTTTTTCTCTACTTCCAAAGAAACCTCAGTGGATACTGTGTATGACTTAGAAGGCTCCAGGCAAGGATAATAAACATGGCCCATCTGTATCTGTGTATGCTCCTTCAGCCTGGGCAGAAAAGATACAGTCAAGAAGAAATGGAGAAGAAACAAAAGCCCAATGTGTATTTAATATTTATCAGCATAGCAAATTTCTCCAATAGAAAAAGAAAAGGCAAACTTAGCTTAATTGGATCCAGTTTCTTTGAGGACCTTTATTTTTCCCTTGAAGCAAATAAAGGAGGAGAAGGGACTTAGCCAAACAATAATTTAAATTTATTCTACTATTTGTGAGGCTGCCAAGTCAGGAGGCTGCTGAAGTTTCTTTCTCTTTTCTTTGCTGAGGTAACTTTCCAGCTCAGGCACATGGATGGAAGTGGAAGAGCAATCAGTTATAAAGAAAAAATACATTTGGGGTCTGTCTTTGTTGGAAACATAATTGAAAGCATGAGTGTTGTGTGGTTTCTCTAAAACTTCAAAAGTGTACGCAGTCACATGAAGGGGACGTTCCCCATCTGTTGGTTGTTAGGGTCATGTTTTACTTTCCTGCTTGTACTTTCAATAGAGTCAATGAGCTTAGCTTTTTATAAAGAAAATTAATTGTTACTCATGTTAGGCTTACATTAGTGACAGATTCACTCATTCTCCCTTTTCCATTAAAGAATGGTGTTAGATAATAGATTAGAACCACTTGGCAATTAATCACAGTCACCCACTCTTAGAAACTGCTCTTTGGCCAAAATAATCAGTGGAAACACTACTCAGAAAAGAAATTATCCATCTTTTGCAAACCTAAGAACATGTTGGCAGATTTGCAATGCTTGATAACAATAGCTTTTGTGCTGCAGCGTACAGGGGTGCCTTGAGATAGAGTTTGCAGGGTGCTGGCTACCAGCACCCATCATCTACCTCAGCACCCGCAGAAGCCTGGTGGCCAACGGCAGAGCCATAGAGTGAAAAACACAGAGCTTCGGACCTTGAAGCCCACACTCAAGGGAGTGCGGAAGCCAGCCCAAAGTGACACTGTTGCTTAGTGGCAGAATGGGGCCTCATACCCAGTTTTCCCGATTCTTGGCTCAGTGACCGCGCTGCTGCACATGAGGGTCCTGTGGGGTCGGAGTCCTCCTGCACTAAAGTGACACGGCTTGCGTTAGTCCACAGGGACTTTCCATGCGGATCCCACAGACACACACTGAAGGCAGACGGTGTTCTAGGCTGTGTCAGGGAAGCCTCCATGTAGTTACACACAGTATTCATTCCATAGCAGAATTGTTGCTTGACTATTTTCAAGTATGTCAGGCCTCACCTACCAATTTCTTGTTATCTGGAAACTTAATTAAAGACAGTGTGTCAACGGCGTGTCTGTGATATGAGCATCAGTCACGAGATAACAGAGCTACAAAAGAAGAAGCCCCTGCCTTTACAGAACTTGCCGACTTGCTACATGGAAATAATGGACCGAATGGCACTGGTAAAAACACGCCTTCCCCGTAGGACATGGCCCTTTTATTACTTGTTCTGTCACCAGTTGAGCTCTTCTTTCCTGGTCTTCTTAGAAGTTTTCTTCTCTCCTCTTCCCTCTGCTGGTTCCTTAAGCCTTGGGCTTCCCTGGGGCTCTGTCCGGCGTTCTCTCCGAGGATCATCTCATCCAATCTCACAGCTTCTATTATCATTCATAGCAGAAATTATTAACCTGACATCGGTGGATAAACTTCTGGGACCTGTGAGTTCCCTGAAATTATAGCAAATTTGGTGTGTACATTCATAGCTTCCGCCAGGTTGGCAGAAGGGCCCTAGACTCCACAGCTCTATGGATGTGGGTGATTCCGAGGTCTGCATGTTCCTGAGGGTCAGAGGCCAGCTCTGACTGGCCCTGGGCACCGTGGCTTGGAGATCTCACAGCTGCATGAAGCTTAAAGCAATCTTGACCTCATCCCAGTTCCCCGGCCCCTCCCTGCATCTCCACCTTCCACTTTTGTGTTCCTGTCATAGTAAACAACATCATCACCGGCCAGCTTGCCCAACCAGAAACCAGAGACTCTTCTCTCCCCCTCACTCCACACGCCTATCTCTTGTCCTATGGGCTTTTTCTCCAGAACCTCTCTCAAACTCATTCCCTCCCCTCCGCTTTCGCTGCCTGGCCTTCGTGGCTGTCCTCTGCCTTCAGCGCACACAGCAGCCTCCTGACTAGGCTTCCTTCCGTCTCACTTCTATCTCTTTTCTCTGTGGAGGTTAGAGAGCATGCTTTTTCTAACATGAAATCTGATCGCATCAGCTGGGTGTGGAGGCTTAGGCTGTAATCTCAGCACTTCAGGCGGCCGAGGTGGGCGGATCACTGGAAGTCAGGAGTTCCAACCCCGTCTCTACTGCACTCCAGCCTGGGTGACACAGCGAGACTGCGTTTCAAAACTAAATGAATGAATTTAAATAAGTAAATATCTGATCACGTCATTGTCTGGTTCAGAAGCCATTCCAGCGTACTCCAGAGTGGAACCCCACAAGGACCGCACCGTCTCCCATAAACTGTTTCATGCTGTGTCCCCAGGATCGTGACACTCACTGTAAACTTCCACATTCATTGGCTTCGCAAACGTGCCATGCTCCCTTGCATATTGTGTCCGGGAAATACGCTCCCTGCTCTGCTACCAACCTCCCCTTTCTCATCCAGCCCTCCTCATGGCACCCCGAGCCCTCACTTCTTTCATTCATCAGCTCACGGCTCCGCATTCTTCATTTCTACTTCTCTTTGAGGCAGGTCTGATGTCCTCAAAGAGGGAAGATCTCCCTGCTGTGGGTTCCTCCGTAGCACCTCCCCTTTTGTAATACCTGGAATTTACTACCTTGTGGCGATGTGGTTGTGCCTCTCCCTCCAACAGCCATCCACCTACTGAGGGCAGGCGTCACATCTGTCTGCTTGCCATGGTATTCCCAGGATCTAGAATAAGGCTCAGTACTCCGCAGGAGCTGTGCAAACGCTTAGTGACGATCCAAGAACCCAAGTGCATGGGACAGACCGTGAGGAGCAGCTGGAGATGTGCAAGGAAGTCACGCTGTTGGCTACAGCTGTCATCCAGCACGTAGGGCTCAAGCTTGCTCAGAAAAACACGGAGGATGCGGCTTAGGCAAGTTGAGAAAACGTAAAGAACAAAAGATGGAAAACCATTTTGGGAAAGGTGAGCTGATTAAAGATACAAGCAGTGAGTAGAGGAGCTGCAAGTTTTACGCAAAGCAGATCGTTTCCTACACATAAAGATAACAGTAGAAAAATTAATAAATAATTTATTGCTCCCATTTTTGGCTTTGAAGGCCATAGAGTTAAGTCATTGCAACTACTGAACTCTGTCTTTGCGCCGTGAAAGCAGCCACAGAAAAAACATAATCAAATCGGCGTGGCTGTTCTCCCAGAAAACACTGTTTCTAAAAACAGACCCGGAGTCTGCCGTTTCTTTAGAAATTCTTTAAATCCTTGCTTTTACAGGTTAGGCCTTAATAAGGTGGAGAGATTGCAGTTGTCTAGAAACTTTTTCTAAAGGCTCTGAGGTATTTATGAGTTACGATTTAATGGCAATGTTATCTATGTTAGTTGATCTATGTTTTGTCCGTTTGTCTATCTATTGAATACCTATTGCATTTATTTCTAAAATTTGATTGGAGGTCCGGTTATATAATGATTATGAATTGTAGGTTGATATTTACGAATAATCATGTAATTTACTCAGAACACTCTTAAAAACCAGAAAACATCAAACTAAATGACAAATTTTCATCACTTTGGTCATGAAACTATACAGTAAGAGATTCCTGTATGAGACCCCTCACTAACGAGGGAGCCGACGAGGACAGGCTTTGCTCTGGGCTGACCAAATGGGAGCGTGGAATTTTTCCCACTGGTGGTAAGACAGAGCCAGCCGAAGAGGCCGAGAGAGACGCGGGGTCCACAGTACAAACCCACAGCTTGCGAATGACATCAGCGTCTGGCTCGAGACTTCAAATACGCGGCAGGGGAAGAAAAGAAGGCTTTTGGCTTACAGTTCAGCATCTGTCCCAGCATCAGCAAAACAACCACAAAATTGTTCTAAAAGAGTAATGCAAAACAGATAGGTTCGAGGAAGACAGAGGATGGGACGAGTTTGCACATGGAGAATTCACCAGTGGCCTGCCCAGGACCGTGTGGATTTTAATGCCACTTCAGGACAATAAAAACGAGATGTCCCACCATCTTAAAGGTTTGGGGCTTCTAATAGAATAAGCATTTGATTAATGAAACAGCATGCACGATAAAGCACAAGGGATCATAAAAGGCTGGTTTTTAACAGCCTAAGTACCTTTTGCATCTTGAAGTCTTTTATCACGTTGTAAATCACCCCCGGAGAGAAATAACTGCAGTGACACGGCAGGCTTCCACTACCAGCCTGTGCACCTGGACCTCGGCTCTCCATTCTTAAGTATATTGCCCTGGCTGACTCCCGGTGGTGCCGTGCCGTCGTTATGGGGAAAGGAGGGCTGGGCGTTGCAGCAGACCTAGTTTTAGTAAATGTCTCTGGACAAACTCGCCTCTCCGAAGGCATCTTCCTCCCTGGCTGTCTCTGCTCTGCGGTCCAGCCTGCCTCTGTCGGTGGGAGTTAACAGCCAGGGTGTTCGCCTGCTGGGCTCTGCATCTTGCAGCTTACAGTAACACACTCCATGCAGGCTGCCACCGGGCAGCTGGTGGTTGAGTTAGGATTCTTCGTGTGCTTTTCATGTCCAGACCCGGCAGGGAGAGCGGGCCCAGGGGCATGCTCCTCTCACGGGAGGCCAGTCCAGCCGCACCTGACGTGCATTTTGGGAGCCACTGGTGGACATGGGGTACTGGAAATCTGCTCAGGTGTCATGGCCCAAAGCAAGTCCGAAGGCTGAGCTCAGAGTCAACGAGGGAGGAAGGGCATTCACCCCCAGGAAATGATGAGGAAGGCAGGTGAATTGCAGTCAGTCATTCTCCTGACCACACCATAGGTTTTACGCATGACTACAGAGCCTGAAAACCTCATTGACAATCTCTGAGCTCAAAGTGGCTGTTCTGCTCCTGGAAGACACAGGCTCACGTGTGGTGAGTTTTACTAACATGTCAGGAAAGAACCCCAACCTTCAAAACTCGAATCGCTTAGATTTGTAGGCTTTACCTCAAGCAAATTCTTGGTGAAATAGCTCTGGACTCTTGAGGTATAGCCAAGGAACTGTGCTAAGAAGCGTCTGCACATGATCTCGTGTCGTTCCCACAGCAGCAGTGAAAGGTGGTCGTGACCCCATTTTCCACACGAAGAAACTGATGTGTAGAGGCCATGCTGTATAAAGGCCATCGAGCAAGGGAGTTGGAACGGGGATTTGAACCCAGGTCCGCCTGATTCTAAATGACTATGCTGTGTTGGAAAAATGTGTCAGGGCTTAACATTAGTCAGAAACTGAAACCCAAAATATGCTTGTACATTTTCATACCACGTTCACCTTCTTTGCATCACCAGTTCCGCTTCAGAGACTGATCTTAGGGAAAATCTCTTTGGTATTTACAAAAATACATTCATGCAAGGGTGCTCAGGGCAGTGCTATCTGTAATGGAGAAAAATCTGAAATGATACGAAGGATCAAACATAAGGAGGTGATAAGCAATTTGATACATCTGTTAGGCATCGTTAGAGTGGTTATTTATACAAATATTTGATGACACTGGAAGTGTTTGCAGTACAAGAAGAGAGTCCAGAGCACGATGCACAGTCTGACCTCACACCGGCAGACGCAGCACTCCAATAGTAACAGAGAAAAGTCCATCAAATGACATATATATGTAAAATATTATGTATAAATAATACATACTTGTCAATATATATGTGTGTCATATATATATGTAAATATATGTAAGTGTCGAGTAAGACTTTGCCCTCTCCCCAACCCACACACCCCCAAAACTGGCCCTGCAGCCAAACTCAAGCTGAGAAAAACTTCACTGACCTGAGCCCAGGGGGCAAACTAACTTTTGGCAACAATGCCTTCTCCAGGCCCCAAATTGAGATCCAGGGAAAACAGGTTTGGAAGAGGCAATGATCTTGGGGGAATCATCCTTTCTGTAGAATGAAGATCATCACTTGTTCTTTCTTCATCGGCTAGACACACTATTTCTAACGCTAGTCGTTCATACTGTTTATAAAGATACACATATTCCTCATAGGAAATTTAGAAAACAAAAGTTTTTAATGATAAAAATAATTATAATCTCATCCCATCTCTTAGACCATAACACTTTTTAACTTTAAAAACAATTTTTTTTTGAGATAGAGTTTCGCTCTTGTTACCCAGGCTGGAGTGCAATGGCACGATCTCGGCTCACTGCAACCTCCGCCTCCTGGGTTCAAGCGATTCTCCTGCCTCAGCCTCCCAAGTAGCTGAGACTACAGGCGTGGGCCACCATGACGAAATAATTTTTGTATTTTTAGTAGAGACGGGGTTTCACCATGTTGACCAGGATAGTCTCGATCTCTTGACCTCATGACCCACCTGCCTCGGCCTCCCAAAGTGCTGGGATTATAGGCGTGAGCCACCGCACCCAGCCTAACTTTTTTTTAAAAGACACGATCAAGCTCTGTTGCGGAGGCTGCAGTGCAGTGACATTATCATAACTCACTGTAACCTCAAACTTCTGGGCTCAAGTGATCCTCCCACCTCAGCCTCCCAAGTCATGGGGACTGTACCAGGTTAATTTTTTTACTTTTTATTTCTTGTAAAGACAAGGTCTTGCTGTCAATACGCTGCCCGGGGCTGATCTTGAACTCCTGAATTAGGGATTGTCCCATCTCAGCCTCACAAATTGCTGGGGTTATAGGCATGAGCCACTTGACCTGCCTCTAACGTGTGAATTTATGTCCTGTATGTAGAGATATGTACACACAGACAGCTGTATACACACATATATCTATATCCACGCATGCATACCCGCGTTTTATGAGGCCTCCACTCCTTAATAGGCTACAGATAAAAAACTTAGAGGGGCAGCGGGAACGTGCTTCCAACATTCATATACTAAGCTACCTACTGTAAAACTTTTAACTGTCATTGATTTTAAATGGAAAGAATCTTTCAAAGAGAGATATCAAAGGCTCTAAGAAAAAAATTGGTTTTGATATTAAATGGCTAGTGTGCTTGTCAAAAAATGACAAGAAAGAATAAAAATTAAACTGAAACAACAATCACCACTACAAAATCCAGAAGGATGCACCTTATTTAAAGTCTTTGTGAGGAACTAGAATTGAATATCTTTCTCACAAGTAAGCTCTTCTCGAGGCAGAACAGACAAGAAACAGGAACTAAAAGTATTTACAAATCTATGTCAACCTTAGAAATTTCTCCAGCAGGAAAACACAGCCTCGGGTTCTGTAATGGCGATTGTACTATGAGAGCTAACATTTACCGAGTGGATATTATGTAAAGTAAGCATTTCCCTACACAAAGCATATTTTAGGGCCATTTTGCAACAACCAATTTCCGCATTGAGTTGGCCAAATGTGTTCACGAAAGCGCCTACAAGCACTGGATTGCTCCAGCTCTGGTGTTTCTTCTCCTTTTGAAAGGCTGTTTTCTACCTTAATGTCATCTGTTGAGCTTTTTTTGTTTTATAAACCTGTGGCTTGTTGGATGATCCGAAGGTCATTGAGCCCTTCTTACTGTAACTTCTTCTCATGTAAGATGGTCATATTAAGATTATTTTTACCTCAGGACTGAAATTACTTTCAATGAGCAATTTATGTCACTGTTACAGTATACAAGAATTTAACTTAAAGAGTGAGTAGATAATACATGATCTCTAGAACACTTACAAATATCTACTGACTTTTTAATATGATGCTAAAGCCTAATAAAAAGGCAAGATCTCATGTGAATGTTCTCGGGACCGACCCATTTGCCACTCTGAGTGTAGGCAACCATCGTCTCATTTAAACCATGAAGTTTGGGGAAAATCTTATCCAAGTATTAAAGAATTGTACTAGCCAACTACAGACCAAAGGAGGCCACATGAATTTCACAAAGATTTAGGGATGGGACTTTGACAGTCACGTTTTATATTAATCCGAAAAAGCCACCGAATTCAGCCAGAGATGCAATTTTGTTGTTCTTTTCAACGAAATGGAATAAAAGTTGTTAAAGAACGATGAAATTTGAAGATAGACATTGCCTTAGTTTACAGATGGGCCACCAGAGGCTCAGAGGGATGAGAGTTTCATTGCAGTCACACAGTGGGTACCATTCCAATGACTCGTGACTCCACACACTGCCTTCTAATACTCGTTAGGGAGTCATTTGAAGGAGGGATTATAACCTTTTTGGAAACAGCACTGCTGTCTACCATTCACCCTTATTGGAAATGCGTTTATCTGGAGAACCGACACTACCTTCATGGAAAGCAAAGTGAGTTCATGTTCCGTGTAGTGTTCACCCGCCACGTGCTTGCCTTGTGCAGGGAACTCCCCTGCGAGGAAACGCGGGGAAGGACAGTATTAAGGAATACCCACTGTTCTCAAGGGAAATCCAGAGGCTCTGTTTCTGGTACCCAAAGTCGAAGGGATGTTATTAGTAGCTGGATTCCCAGTGTGGACGGTAGCACAGAAAGCAAGTTGCTTTGTTTGCCGATGGAGAACGGCCCTTCCCAAATGCCTCTGGTCCCCGTTCTGACTGCGTAGCGTATAATCGATGGGCCATACCTCCAGCCACCGCAGTTTCTAAACCTAGAAGAGAAATGAAAGTCATGATTTCAGGCCACTTCCATTTCGTCCCATTTTTCTTGTCTTCGATAATGAAAAAGTGGGTAACTTTTAAAAAATGTCCTAAGTGAGTAGCTGAAATCACTATTTTCCAGGGATCTGGTTTCCTTCTCTCAGGAAAGAACACATGAGTGATGCAAATGTGACTCATATATAATTCCCTCTTTTTGCTGTTATGTAAACATTCCAAAAAGGGAAACATTAAAAATTGAACTCAGGGAAGACGCATCTATCCTTATGAATTGTGATTTAGCGGCTGTCACTGCAGGAGAGACAGAACCTGCCTCTTACCCTGATGGGACTTGCGATAAAATACAAGAGGATGTGGCACCACTCTCCTTGATAAATTGAGCACTAGAAAAGCCATGAATGTGAAATTATCTAGCACATGATGAATCTGCTGCAATAAATAAAAAACGAACAGTCAGAAGAAGTAGGAGCTGCCTGAAGTAAAGTTTGCGTCAAACTCTGCCTCTCTAACTTTGGGCAGGAACCCTGGCTGTCTGAGGATTGCATAACCAGGCTCTTTAGGTCGTGATTACCACCACAGAAACCCTTGCCTAAAAACAAACAGTTATGGCCTACACAAGTTTCACCTTAAAAATATACCCAAGGGATGTGTGAGGATGAACGTGGAGTTGGCTGAAAATCCGTTGTTCCTTGTCAGGAATGCATGTGGTCTTCCAGTTGACATCCTGGCAGCTGTTACAGGTGCGAGATGAGTCTCTTCAACACCCTCTCACTTTGCCTCTGCAAAACCTACGCGGTCTTCAGGCAGAAACAAATGTCATATTTTAAAGTATGTTGAAAATTTCTAGAAAGCATTATCAGAAAGCCCTGATGCTCCCTTCATCATTAAGCTTAGCAACAAAGATCTAGTCGACACCCCAAGACTCGCGGTTCTCTAAATGCTTTTATGGCAACAAATGGAAAATTTAAATTCCTTTTAAATAACTACGAGAGTTCTCGGGTAAACCACAGGATTCAGAAGTTTGTCCATAGTATTTTCCGGTTCTTCAGAATGTAACCCTCTTGTCGACTGAGTAGGGGTTAAGTCACGTGATAGCCCAGCCTGTTCTGACAGGGCCTCCAGCGCGTCCGCAGGCTGTGAGTGGGCAGATCAATACCGACATGCTTCCCACTCCCCTTGGGCTTTTAAAAGGTGGAGCTGGCAGGAACGGCTAAACCTGCTGGGAAGGCACACCAGACCCAGGAATGGGGTTTGGAAGTCAGCAAATGAGGAGAAATAAAATGCTTGTCTGATATTAAAGGTAAGCTGCTTATATTTGTTTGAAATCTTGGCCGGGTGCAGTGGCTCACACCTGTAATCCCAGCATTTTGGGAGGCTGAGGCAGGCGGATCACCTGAGGTCAGGAGTTTCAGATCAGCCTGGCCAACATGGTGAAACCCCGTCTCTACTAAAAATACAAAAATTAGCCAGGCACAGTGGCGAGTGCCTGTAATCTCAGCTACTCAGGAGGCTGAGGCAGGAGAATCGCTTGAACCTGGGAGGCGGAAGTTGCAGTGAAGCGAGATCGCACCTCTGCACTCCAGCCTGGGCAACAGAGCCAGGCTCCATCTCAAAAAAAAAATGTATTGCACTGCATCATGTTATTCAATACAGTTTTAAAAGCGCCATTTCTTATGGCCTGGTACGTTTCAAATGCCTCTCCCTCCCCCAGGGATCTCTATTGCTCCGTCCGCATTTTCCACTGGCTTTGGTCTTTGTGATAAACCACAGCAAAAGTGAATACACAGGATCATTTATTTCCAGCCCATCCGCTTCCCCTGAATCCAAGTCTGCTGAGTCCAAGCCTGTGGACCGTTCTGTGTTTCTTGCTTCAATTGCGGGATATGACAGCACGGGAGATCTAGAAAAGTCAAACTTCCTAGATTTTATTTCTGAATATCAATGTGTTAGGGAATCAGAAGGGGACTCCAGGAAGCAAACAGAAGAAAGGGTTCCTTCCGTCCCATTTCCAAGACTAGAAGGGCTCCTCTGTGTGAAGCAGGGCACGCTAGTGTCAGAGGAGTGGCTCCCGCAGAGGAAAGGTCTGCTTCTCGTCTCTCAGGCATGGCTCTGGGTCGTCTGCACATCCTGAGAAAGCTTTGTGAGAGCAGAGAAGACCTCTGTCTGGAAAGAGCTGTG
Organism: Cacajao melanocephalus; assembly: GCA_963573385.1. Taxonomy (NCBI): domain Eukaryota; kingdom Metazoa; phylum Chordata; class Mammalia; order Primates; family Pitheciidae; genus Cacajao; species Cacajao melanocephalus. The sequence continues at coordinate 106,728 of CAUYLG010057145.1, forward strand.
AGGAGGAGGAGGGAGAGGGCTGTGGAAAGCCTGGGCGTAGATGCCATAGACAGGGTCATGAAGTTTCCCATCATACTGGGTGCCACAGAAATGTAAGGTCAGACGCTGTGTCTCCATGTCCAGAAAGAGAACACACGTGCAGAAACGTGTGGCCACAGGTGACGTGTGTGGGGACGGAGGAGGGAGCACCCCACCAAGTTGGCAGCATCTCATTAGATGCTGCAGTGAAGAGACGACATCCAGGACCAGGTGCTCCCCCAAACCATGGTGCCCTGGAACTTAGACACAACTTCTAGAAAAGTAGGGAAGAAATACTGACATTGATTTTTCTTTATTCGAATAGAATCAGAAGCTAATTTAAAAAAAAAAATAAGAAACATAACATTCATATTAATTTCTGGACTGAGACTTACATCCACAAATGCATTCTAACTTTAAAGAGCTTAACAAAGAGCCGACTTTCTTAGGGTCGACTGATGTGCTCATCTGATTGCTCATCTGAGAGACTGCGTGGTCCGTTGGAAAGAGGTTAACTCAGGGGAAGTGCAAGAAGACCCTGAGTTCTGTTCTGCTAGTTTTGTTCTCCTGGTCTCAGGTTTTTCACATGCAAATGAACAGTTGGATCTGATGATCTCTGAGGACGCTTCGGGCTCTGACGATGCCATTCTGTGAGCCGAATTGTTGGTACTGCTACCAGATGAGATGTTACATACAGAGCACCTATCTGGAAGCTTGGCACTTAGGTGGTCAGTAAATTCCAGTTCCTAGTACCCTCCCCGTGGCATCATCCAGTGAGCCTTCTTTCAAATTCAGAAGTATGATTTCCACGTCTAATTCACATGAAGGTTGTGATTCTCTCCGTTCTGTGAATTCCAAGTGCAGGTCTTGTTCTGAAGAAGCCACACAATGGACTGATTTGTCGGTGTATTTGCTGCCAGGGATTTTTCTTCTACGGTTCTTTTAATAAAAGTGGCACTTGCTGACCTGAATGGGTGACCAGGCTGAGACAGGGCTTCCTGCACCCTGCCAGTCGCGCTCTCTGCGTCTACCGCATTCTCCAATAGGACACTTAGTCCCCTGGGCCAGTGCACCATTCCAAAAGGAGTCAGTGCGTTGTTAAAGGGGGCCCCTATGTGAGTTCAAACAGGTAGAGGGAAATGCTGGGTCATCCCAGAAGCCAAGGATCTACCTAAATTAGTGCTTCAGGGAGCTCTTGCCTGGACAGTGCATCGACCCCAATGCAGGGTTGTTTTTCACATCTGCTTTGAATACAGCTGTTTCCTGCAGGGCTGCTGGTGTCTGAGCCTTTTCTTTCTCTGTTAGAAGCCTGCAGCAAACTCCTCTCCGAGGGGACAGCGTTTGGAACGGGATTCTTTCGATGGAGCTGGCTGCAGAGAGCAACTTTTGCGACGGCTGAAACTGCGTCCCGTCACCCCTGCGGCTCCAGGCTCCCTCTCTCTTCATTTACAGCCGCCTTCTCACTGGCCTCTTCATCGCTCTACTTAGAACACATGACTAGTCCTTCACCCACATGCAGGGTCCTGCACCTGGGGCTGAGCTGCAGTGGGGAGGAGCTCACAACCACGGGCCTTTGGTTTACTTTTCTGACTCAAAACACCTCAACCAGGAGCCCTGGCTGGTTTCTTTCCCAGTGTGGTTGGCAGACCCCCTGCTTACTAATATGCCTGGGGTGCCCAGTGGGTGGGAGTTTTGAAGATCCCATTCCAGAACCCCGGATTCAGAATCTCTGGTGGGGAGCCCTGGAATCTGTGCTTTCCACACCCTGATGCTGGAGATGCCACGACTCATCCTGTTCACGCCTGCGTCTCAGTGCTGAGGCCCACCGCGGCCACTCACGCGTCTCTTTGCAGACGAGCTTGGAAGTGTTTTCTTTGCCAGTAGAAGCCGGGACAGATTTGCCGAGAAGTGCACACGTCTCATTTCAGCAGGCTCATGCCTCCAGCACATCGAAGTTTTACCGTATGCACCGAGACAACCGCCACGATTTAACATGACCAAGCATGCAGTTCTCACGGTACACACGCCGCCCTCAGAGTTGTCATCCGTGTAACCGTAGCATTTCTTGTGCCTTTTCGCCGCTTACAGGCTAATACTTGATCATTTGCGATGAAACGACTGTCGGTGAGCGCTGGAAGTGACACACTGCTGTGCTTTTTGACCGAGTAGGCTGTTCTGGAGCCTGGATTGGTTTGGGTGGTGCATTTGCTGGCTAAGCAGTTCTCCTTCCTTCCTCCTTCCTTCCTTCTTTCTTTCTTTCTTTTTCTTTCTTTCTTTTTCTTTCTTTCTTTCTTTTTCTTTTCTTTCTCTCTTTCTTCTTTCTTTTTTTGAGATGGAGTCTCTCTGTCACTCAGGCTGCAGTGCAACGGCACGATCTCAGCTCACTCACTGCAACTTCCGCCTCCCAGGTTCAATTTTTGTATTTTTAGTAGAGATGGGTTTCACCATGTTGGCCAGGCTGGTCTAGGATTCCTGACCTCAAATGATCCACATGCCTCGACCTCCCAAAGTGCTGGAATGACAGGCATGAGCCGTCGCGCCCGGCCCTGGCTAAGCATCTCTTATCGATGACCTGAGTTGTCCATCTTACTCTGCTCCCTCTTAGCATTTATTAGTCACCCACATGCCCTGAAGCTGTGTTCGGTCCATTCCAGTGCCACTGTTGCCGCTGTCACCTCCCGCATGCGGCAGTCACCCCAGTGTCCTGCTCTGGGCTATCCTTGAAATGCACCCCAGCCAGCGAGGCAGGAGGCTTAGATTCTCCCGTGTTCAAGTAAATGGCCCTTAGACACCGTCTAAGGGGACCATGTTGGCAGTCTGATAAAGTCGCGTCTAAGAAAAACATTTGAGAAAGCAGCAGCTAGCACACGTTTGCTTACAGAGGAATCCAGTCGTGCTCAAACGTTAATCAATACATTTCTAAGGACACTATGATACGATAATGCATGAACTCCTTTCCTAACGCATTAAGTAAACGGAAACAGCTCTGACTTTGAGGATTATTGTAAATTTGAGGAGCCGGTTGTAAGGTTATTCTTGTAAGGATATTGTCGAGTTTAAAATGAGGAAACTGAGGCCAGCACGAGACAAATTAAATTCCAGTTTATTTAGCTCCCGGGCGAGGTTCTGTGGCCCCGGGGGAGGGGGAGAGAGAGAGAGAGAGGCCAGAGAAGTCGCGCCCGGCCGTTCTGGGCGTGCAGCCCAGCAGAGGTACCCACAGGTGGGCTGGAGCAGGCAACAGATTGACCGGTGAGGAAACAAAGCATAGGCACCTGTATTGGTCAGAGAAAGAGACTGGGCCCGGACTTGGCGAGCTGCCATTGGTCAGGCTCTCGGTGGGATTTTTGAATTTTGGGCTGACAGCATGATTTAGTGCTGAGTGTGGGGCTAGGGGTGGAATGCAGGAGTGGAATGCAGGACTGGAATGCAGGAGTGGGTGTGGGGAGCTTACATGGAGAAGGCAGGTGCTGGTAGGATGTCCAGCCTCCTGATAAGTGTTATCAGGAGTGGAGGGGGTGAGTATTGTCCATCTGGCTCCTGGCGAGGCTATCGGCCTTACACATATTCCATTCATTATGACATATCTGGAGAGAAGGGGACCCAAGAGCTATTTTTTATTTAAATATGGTCAGTGTATTAGGGTTCTATAGAGGAATAGAACTAATAGGATATATATATGTAAAGGAGAGTTTATTAAGTAGTATTAACTCACACAGTCACGAGGTCCCACAATAGGCCATGTGCAAGCTGAGGAATAAGGAAACCAGTCTGAGTCCCAAAGCTGAAGAATTTGGAGTCTGACGTTCAAGGGCAGGAAGCCTCCAGCATGAGAGAAAGATCCAGGCTACGAGGCTAAGCCATTCTAGCCTTTCATGTTTTTCTGCTTGCTTCATATCCTGGCCACACTGGCAGCTGATTAGACAGTGTCCACCAGATTAAGGGTGGATCTGCCTTTCCCAGCCCACTGACTCAAATATTAATCTTCTTTGGCAACACCCACACAGACACACCCAGGATCAATACTTTGCATCTTTCAATCCAATCAAATTGACAGTATTAACTAACACAGTCAGAGTGGGTCTTTTTGGTTGAGATGGAGGCTACATCAGACGTTTTTTTCCCCCATAGGAAGGTCATCTCATCCTTAGAAAAAGCAGGTATTACCTAGAATAAATGCTTCATCCACCCTGTCTTGAGAGACATTGAATTAGGGACTTGGTGACCCTGACATTTATTTAACCTGTTTTTCTCATAACCCTATGAAGTAGATGTGATTATTATCTCCATTTTTCAGATAAGGAAACTGTGACATAGATTGAGCTGAAAGTCAAATATCTAGTAAATGGGAGAACCAGGCTTCAAACCTGGTCAGTTCAGCTTTGGAGTCTTTGCTTGTTCCAAGCTGCTTGATGGTGATGTATTCCTGACTAGCAAGACTTTCCCACTAAACCAACTACAGATTGCCTATAATATACTTGATACATGAGGATTTTCTAAGAGGGCTGAAGAGTTCATCTTGATTTCAGAATTAAACTTCTTTAAATTTGGTATGTGGTTACATAATAACTTGTTTTGTGTGTGTCCATCATAATTCTACTTAAATTCCTTAGTCAAACTTAGTCTTAGAGCTGGTTAACCCTGACTTGAAGTAGGAGTGGCAAAAAACAAACCTCACGGAACTGAGGAAGTAAGTGGCTTTTTATTCAGCCGGGAGCTATGGGGGGGCTATAGCCTCATTCACCAAGCTCCCCAAGAAGCAGCTTCTCTCCCCTTTTATAGGCTTACCACACTAAAGGGAAAACTGAGGCAAAACTATGTCATTGTCCACTTGCTGGATGTTCCACCTTGTGATTTTTTGGCTTCATTTATTTGCTAATTCATATGCAGAATGAGCGGGAACAGGCAGGGGAGGGGGCTTACAGAGACAAGACAAAGGCAGTAAATTATTAATTGGTAGAGGTATTTCCAGGAGGGAGCCTGGGTCATGCAAATGTAAGGGACGTGACCCAGTGCCAGGCTCCGGTGATAGTGATAACATTCATTTGCAACTCTTTCAAGGCTCATAGATAGCAGAAACCCTGGGAATCGAAAAGGGAGTTATCTTCCCAGCTCTTTGGTATTTTATTTCTTTTTCACCCTCCTACCCATCCAGAGGGGAGGAGGATGTGGAGGCCAGGAATCAGAAGGAAGGGAGGGGGTCTCCCCTATCAGTTAACCCTGACTAAGTATATGCAGGTCTACCAAAACCTGCATCAGAATTAACTTCTAAGCCTGAACTCCGGGGGGGACATTTTCCCCTAACTGATCAGGAAGCCATTCCTGACTCTTAGTGGGTAGACGCCCCTGTTATATTACTCAGTCTGTATTATGATTAGCTCTCTTTAATCGTCTCCCTCATAAATATGTCAGCTTTGTGGGGTACAGTTTATGCCTTATTTGTCCTCTTGTAGTCTCTGCCTAGCAATGCTCATGATAGGTATTAGCTATGCAAAGGTACTTAGAGAGAGGTTTATGGACTGAATAAGGCCAGTTAACCTTTGTTGCCTAGTTTCTGTAGATCTCCAGGCTGTGCTGTTGGACAAAGACTCTTTCTCTTCTCTACCTTGGAAGAGAGTTTTGTGACTGATTTTATGAAGTGATAAAATAGCTTTACTTGAACTTGTCAAACAAAATTTAATGATTATTGGAAATTCTGAAATAGAAATGGGGAAAAATGGGATTTTTTTAATTGGGAAAAACTCCCCAAATAGCTATTAAACACCAATTTCACAAAAGAAACTAAAGGGACTTTAATTGCCTGTGAATCCATTTTGCCAACGCTAAGGTGCCTTAAAAAATTAAAATTGTATAAAACGAGAGGTTATTATGAAAACAGAAAAAGCCACGTTAAGAGTAGGAAAGCTTCCTTCATTTGTCCTGTTTGTAATTTGCAATCTCTAAATTATAGGACGTGGTATAATGGACCTTCCTTAATCTAATATCCCACATTTCCCAAGTAATCTAAACAGTCTAACCTCTTAGCCTTCACAGGACACTCCTACTCACTCTAATCATTGCTGCTTCCTGGAGTCTTCTGTCTCCTCTATTTTCTTGTCATCTGGAGTAATTTTCAATTTTTATGTGGTTGTCTCTGTCTCTGTCCCACATAGACACACACACTCACTCACTCTCTCTCTCTGTCTCAGTCCCACATAGACACACACACTCACTCACTCTCTCTCTCTGTCTCACACACTCACACACAAACACACAGAGTGTCACATGCCCTCACACAATGTGGAGAGATTTTAATCTCCTTTTGCTCTCCTCTCCCCAGTTTTGTGGTAAATATCAGAAGATAGCAGTGCTGTTTTTGTGGATGTGGAGGGAGGAGATAATTGAGGATTAAAATCGGCTACTCTTCACCTTCCAGGTGCGCTGCATTTTCTCATCAGCTTGTAGGAGAGGGTTAAGGTTTACTCGGCTAGGAAAGAGTTATTTTCAGGAGTCTAGAGGATTTTCCAACAGGAGTGGATTGCACTGTTTGCTGAAGCAGTGAAATTACAGGTGACCTGGTGAGGGTATTTGTAGCACTGACCTCTAAGCAGGGATACATGTGTTAGATCCAGCCTCCCTTTGAGGTTTCTCAGGCTTGACTATTTCTACATTTGACGGGTACATCACTGTTTAAAAACTAAACTCAAAAATTGAGAATAACCGTATCCTTGACAAGATGTATCCTTTTCTAAGGAGGATTGCTGCAGCTGCCTAACAATAAATTACAACATTCCACAGCTGTCTGGGCAGGAAATGAAGAAAATTACCCTGGCTATCTCAAAATGGGTGTTTGGGGAATGGGGGAGGGTGTTTGCGTTGCTAGAGAGTATTCAGGAATTAAGGCGCTGGGCCTGATCAATCTTATCTTGGATTACAGGCTCCTTGACCATCAGATTTCAGAGAGTATTAAAAAATTTGAACAGTCTAAAATCAAACAGCATGGTTACATAGATTCCAGATAGTGAACTAAAGTGAAAAATATGTTATTTTTGGCCACAACCTGATTTTACTTCCTTTTCCTCCCATCTGATGAATAAATTGCATTTAAAAATTAATATCCTAATTACCTTACAGTCAAATATGATGGAGCTAGGAGTACAGGGATATCATTTATTAATCATTATTCCAGTAGATGCCTATTCATTTTATTTTCTATTTTCACTTTCTATGGTTTTTCTAGTGCAAATCAGAAAACCTGCAAGACCAATTCTAAAAGAGCTGTACACTTAACATTTAAATTTTTAAAAGATCTTGGTTGGTCGAATAACTGTTCATTCGTTTGGTCATTCCATGTGCCCTCTACTCTGCTTCCTAAAGTTGCATTTTCCAGGCACATCTAAGAGCAGATTTCTCCTCTCTCCCAGGGACCTCCAATGGCTCCCCATTGTCTGCAGCAATGTTTCTCAGACCTTCATGTGCATAAGAATCACCTGGGGATCTTGTAAAAATGCAAATTCTGATGCATTCGGTCCAGGGTGGAACCTGGGCTTTTTGCATGTCAAAGTTTCCAGGTGTTTCCGAGGATGCTCTGCCTTTGACCTCACTTTGAATGGCAAGGTTCTACAGGATGGGCCTGTCACTCTACTCTCTGGCCTTCCCAGGACATTGTTGTTTTTCCAGATACATGCACAACCTCTGCTTCTATGCTTTTGGGATGCTAGTATTGTTGTACTGGAGTGAGCACAAAAAGTCAACATCAAGACAAAAGTATGCCAAATTGCATATTTATTGCTGGCGGCCACGGAGGACTCCTGTCTCTCCAACCTGTGGCCCCGAAAGGAGGGTGTCAAGACATTTTACGCCCATAAACCACCTCGGGGGTGAGGGTGAGGGGCGGGGATGGGGGTGAGGGGCTTCAGACATTCCGAGGGCCAGTGGATTCCGTAAATCACCTACTGGGCAGAGATCAGGGTGAGGGGCTCTGGACATTCCAAGGGCCAGAGGACTTTTGTCACTCCAACTGTTACTTAAGTGGTTTACAGAAGTGAAGATAAGCGTGAGTTTACACGTTGTCTGGGTAGTGGTGGAAATTACAGATCTTAGTTACTTATTACAAGTCGCAGGGGCCAAGATGGCATGGGTTTGGACTGCTTGCCTGTCACATTAGGGTCACAGAGAGCAGTTTCAACAGAAAGCTGAGGTATGGTTGAGGTAGGCAGTTTTATGGGGCTTTTACCATGTCACAGTATTCATCCACATCTTACTTGCCTCTGTTTGTCCACTGAGCCTACATTCTCCACAAGCTCTTCTCAGATTTGTCTCTACTGTGACCAACCATTAGAATCCCTGTCTCCCTCTCTTGTTCTCATCTTGTACTTTGGTTGGAAATCAATTTTCTAACTTAGTACTGTCTGCTGGACTATACATACTGGGTGTGTATCTGTCTCTGCCAATGAAATGTGAATCTCTGGTGGAGAACATCTCATTCTGTACATCTTAACTTCTTCTGCTGCATTCTGCACAATTCCTACATAAGGCAACTGTAAATAAAGGTTGAATTGAAAAAAATTCACAAATTATATAAAATCATTTTTCTAGATGGATTTCTCCTGACTAGGTGAAACTTGCTGACATTCAGATAAACCTCTTCAATGTTCTTTCCTGAAAGGATGTCTTACTCCTTGGTAGTTAGGGATCACTCTTGGGTGTTTTTAAAAAAGGTTTTGATTTAGAGGTTCTGTGGCTGTGACTATGTGGGCTAAGCTTCTTAAAGGGGCCACCCAGCTGAGAATCACAAAAGAAAGTGGAGGCTGCTACTTTTGCCGATGGAACAAGCTGGGTTTTTATTGTTGCTAATGAGAGCCACATGTGTTGACTGTCTAACAGGAAGTACCTTAATCCTTTCTCATTAGACTGCTAAAATTAGCCTTGCTTGGCCCTGCTGGAGGAATCATGAGATGTGCTACCTTTTCAGATTTAGGTGGGGTGATAGAATTAAAGATCCATTCCTAGAATCTGGACAGATATTCTTAGCTGGGCAGTATTAATGAACAAGCTTTTTGAATCAGAGTGACCTGGGCTCTAATTTTGGTTCTGCAATGTTGTAACTTTGTCATCTTGAATGAATTAGCCAGTTTGCACCTTGGTTTTCTCATCTTTTAATGGGGTAATCATATCACTTTGAAAGATTATTAAGATTAAATAGAAGAATGTGTATCAACAAATAATGGTGGATGTTATTGCAGTCAGAGCTCTGGCATGTCACCAGCCAATCTTTCGGGGCTGTAAGAGAAAACTATTTCCTTCTCTCCATCAACTAATGGAAAACTGTTTTTTTTTCTCTACTCCTAGCCTCAATACTTTACTTCTGACACTAGATGTGTGGGTTTTCCATACCAGATAATTCTCCAATTCTCTGTGGACACCAACTGTGTATCCTATAATTTAACTCAATTCTGACATGCTCTACTTGGAGATAGTATCAAATCCCACAGGTTAAGGGGTCAGTCCTATAAGAGTGCCTCTACTTCATGTTTCTGACTGACTTGCTATAAATCAGAGGTTCCTGTTATGTCCTCCTTGGATTTGATAATTTGCTAGAATGGCCCACAAAACACAGGAAAACATTTAATTTCATTTACCACTTAACTCAAGAACTGCTAAATGGAAGAGATGCAAAGGGCAAGGCATGGAGGAAGGGACACGGAGCTTCTGTGCTCACTCTGGACATGTCATTCTCCTTAACCACCAACCCAGAAGCTCTCTAAACCCTGTGCTTTTGAGTTTTCATAGACATTTCCTTCTATAGGCATGATTGATGAAATCACTGACCACTGATGATCAATTCAGGCTTCAGCTTCTTGCCCCTTAGAGGTTAGGGGTAAAGTTCCAACCTTCTAATCACATCATTAATCCCTCCGGCATCTAGCCGCCATCCAGTGATTTTCTAGGGGCTTTTGAAAAATCACCTCATTAATATAAACTTGGGTGTGGTTGAAAGGGGCTTGGCATGAATAACAAGAGATACTCTAGGGCTATTTTAGGAACCCCAGACAAAGAACAAAATATTATAAGCAAAGATACTTTCATAGCTCTTATCACTTAGGAAATTACGAGGATTTTAGGAGCTGTGTGCCAGAAATGAGAAGACAGACCAAATACGTATTTCTCATTATAAATCACAGTATCACCCGACTTAAAGTCTATCACCAGTGTTTGTTGATTACATCTCAGCTATTAAAAGCTAGAATAAGAGAAGGGCTCTTGACTTCAGCACACAGGTTCTGTTCTTTTTTACAGAACTCGGCTGCTGTGTTGTACCCTCTCACTGCCCCCACTAGTGGCACAGGCAGTAACTTCATCTGTGACTAGATTCTATTCCAAATCTATCAAAATGGAGACTTTTTAGTCTTCTCTGGATCATGGACTTCTTTAAAAACCTAATGAAAGCTATTAACCTTCTCCCAAGGAAAAAAATGCAGGTATTTATATGATTTTGCTTTTTATTTTCTGGAGGTTCATGAGCCCCAGGGGAAAAAACTACTGCTTCCTGTATGTACTTACAAACTTCTGGTTCCTCATGAGGCAAAAGGTCAAGAATAACACAATGAAGTTGTATCGGCACAATTAAAGATTAGGAAAGTTAGTGCAAAGATGGAGAGAATCACTCACTTCCCCCACCAATTCATTTTCCCTCCTCAGGAAAACCTAGAGCCAAGATTAAGACTTGAAGGGTAGTCCAGGTGCAGTGGCTCATGCCTGTAATCCTAGCACTTTGGGAGGCCAAGGCAGGTGGATCATGAGGTCAAGAGATCAAGACCATCCTGGCCAACTTGGTAAAACCCAAAAATACAAAAATACAAAATCTACTAAAAATACAAAAATCTACTAAAATTACAAAATCTAAAAATACAAAATCTACTAAAAATACAAAAATTAGCTGGGTGTGGTGGCATGCACCTGTAATTCCAGCTACTTGGGAGGCTGAGGCAGGAGAATCGCTTGAACCCAGGAGGCAGAGGCTGCAGTGAGCCGAGATCGTGCCCCTGCACTCCAGCCTGGCAAGACAGTGAGACTCCATCTCAAAAAAAAAAGGGGGGGGGGAAATTTAATGGTAGGGGGAGAGTGGTTTGATAATCTTTCCTGTTATATTTTGCATTGGAAATTATTGTCATTTAAATGCATCTGTATATTTTACATGGTTTCTGATATAATACATTGATCTCAAAAAGGTTTGTGATAAAAAATGAATCATATTCCAACTCAGGAAACTTATTCTGTTTTAGACATGGAGGGAAAGTTGCCCAAGCAGCAAAGTATACTGCTCACCATTTATCTTGGTCCAGGTGGTAGATCTCCGTGCAGGGCTGACGTACATTAACAAACATGAACACAGTAGATGTGGAAACATGTCCAGGCCTTGCTCATCAGTTCCCATTTTCATACTTCCTGAGTAGGCTGGGAAACGTGGAAGGACAGCATGAATTCAATTTAACAGTCCAGTAAGTGCCAAAGAAATGATCACATCTCTGAAAATAAGTGTTTTAGACAAAATTTTTCAGATGGTAAAAAAAAGACAAATCCTTTGTTTAGTAAATAGCAAACACTTTATACATTAATCATCCAGCTGACATTAAGTGTAATCAAAGGTTCCGTTTTAGTTCAAATACAACTTATGTTCCCCAATTAATTGCTTACAGGACTACGTAGTTTGCATTTTAAAATAAATGTTCTGCTTCCCAGATGTCTTCTTATAGACATGCTGTGACCCTTCTTAGAGAGGCTGATTCTCTTATCACAGTGATTTCAAGGCCTGCTGGGGTGTGAAAAAACTGATATGGTTTAAGTACCACCTGCCATATTGGACCTAATAAGGAATTTGTGGAGCTAGAATGCAGTTCCTACACTTAAGTAGGTTATATTCTTGGCAGAGAAGCTGTGAATTGAGATGATGTCATTCAAATTTGATTTTTTTCAGAGAAGCATTATTATAATGGAGTTATCTTCCTGACCCCAAGGGTCAAATTTAAGTGGATTCACAGAAATGAAGCTATCATACTGGTAAGGAACCTCAAAGGAAACGTGGGTCAGTCCTCTTTGCTGAGTCGTAAAAGTGTAATCCTCACTTTTCAGATGAGACATGTAAGATTTCTTTAGAGGCAGTGTTCTGCTAATATGCTAACAAGGAGTAGGGATTTTGGAGGGTAAGGGCAGGGTCTCTAGAACAGGACCTCCGGTTGAACTTTCTGCAGTGATAAAAATGTTCTGGATCTGTCCTGTCCAGTACAGTAATCTAGCCACATGTGGCTATTAAGTACTTCAAATGTGGATAATGTGACTAGGATACTGAAATTTAGATTTTATATAAGTCTAATTAATTTAAATTTAAATACGTATAGTTACATGTAGATAGAAGAAGTAAATTGAGTATAATTCCTGGCATTTGAAAGGCAAGGCCTACGTAACAACGTGAAAAGTATAGCCAAGAAAATAAAATCTGATGAGATAACTATCTTGCTGGCTGCATTGGTTATTTCATAATAAAGTGTTCTTGTTGTTGTTGTTGTTGTTTTAGACAACAACAGCCTGTTGTCCAGGCTGGAGTGCAGTGACATAATCTTGGCTCACTGACCTCTACCTCCTGGGTTCAAGTGATTTTCCTGCCTCAGCCTCCTGAATAGCTGGGATTACAGGCATAAGCCACCATGCTGGGCTAACTTTTGTATTTTTAGTAGAGATAGGTGTTTGGTAGAAAAACCTCTACCTCTCCCCTCCCTCTTGATCTCCACATCCGGGAGACCGCCTATAGACCTCAGTCTGCCTGGTAACACTGAGCAACCAATCATGGCCCAGCCTTAGCCCGCCAAAGCTGAGCCAATC